>MKEJ01101322.1:30767-40767 GCA_001753735.1 Embelia ribes | reverse complement strand
AACCTAATTGGATGATTAGTAGGGGAGATCATAATGGATAGTTGCTTGCGTGCAACTAATAGTAGGGGGTAAGTGGTTCTTACCATCTGTAAGCGGAAGTAGGGAATCAAAGATTATTGCTTTTGACTTCCTCTCTCGCTTCTTCCTAGTCCCGAGTCTGCTTTGGGATAGGGGTGATCAAAGGCTTTATTGACTAGCTCTTGAACTTGGTCGTGATGAGGCATTGGTCGGTGAAATGAAACTCTTTGGGCTAAGGGGCGGAAGGGAGATAATCATCAATCAAGGGAAGGGCTCGGCCTAATTGGACAATGGCATGTGATTATTGGACATTGATGCTTTTCATGCCGATGCTGACAAGCCAAAATGAATTCTATGAACAGGTTGTTTACGGCAAAAGTAAAGTTTGAAAGGCCTCGTGTTTACCCATCTTTGCTTCGAAAGCCCCCTTTTTTGGGCCCTTAATCGAGAGAGGTATTCCGGCGGGAAGCAAGCATTTCGCATCAGCTCCGCCCATTCAATCGATCCACGTCATGTGCCTCATCTGCTAGCTCGCTTATCATAGCCTACCTGAACCCCTTTCCATAGCTGATCTAACAACTGGCATTTAGCGCTCGACTTCCTTCTTTGAGCCAGTCACGCAAGTCTTCTTTTTGCTCGCCCAAGTTGACGAAAGCAGTTTTTCGGCTGCTATCATTGTCGGTAGAAAGAAGAGCTTGGAATTTTTTATGGTAGGGAGGTCTTAACGCCATAGTCAACCCCTGCTATAGTAGCGAGCCTGGGAAAAAGAAGTTAGATCGGACTGACATGCTTCAGGCATTAAAAAATTTTTTTAGCCAATGGTGGATTTTTAGGGGATGAACAGCTATATAGCTTGACGGCCATAAACATCCCCTTCTAAGAATATAGAAGGTACCCCCGAGCAACTGCTGTCATTATTGGTGACCTACTTTCATTCTGAGGAGCCTACCTTCTTGGGTTGGGAACCTTTAGCCGATATAAAAGCCCGCTGAGCCTGTGGATACCCGGGATATTCATTGCAAACATAAAGAAACCCTATCCTATAGAACGAGCGTTCATCCAATATAGAACCAGTTGCAGCCTCTTCGGATCAGGAATTCAAGAATACGAAAGTCCTCTCTCACCTAGCTGGAAAAGCTACTCCGGTAATTTGAGGAAGGGAGCGGCTGCTTTTGATCGAGAAATTCCTCCCACCTATAGCTATAAAATGGGACAAAGCCCTTTTCCCTCGGCGAACCTACTTCGAAATCAAAAAGTTGAGTCACGTATAGGGCCGAAAGTGACTCCGCCCAATTTCACTCTATGGACGCCGATCAAGATGGAAATTTTCTATTTCGTATATGGTCAAAACCACTGAAATTTGAGTGTTTTGGGACCCTCTCCTAAAGGGAATTGGGCTCGAAGACCTTTTTTACGGGGTTTGGTGAAATGGATCGAAAGCAGCCCAACGACAACAGCGACTCCAACTGCAGCGTCTTCGCCTTTCCTTTCAGCCTGCCTAGCTACTGGTCTTCAACTTTGCCTCGACTTGCTGCTTATCGATGGTTCAGCCTTTTGGATTGCATCCACCGGCTTACCAAGAAAAAAAGGCTTCTACCTAGGGAATCATCTGCCAAATGTGAAGTCATTTCATCTTCTCTGATTCTGACTCTTCGTGGTGTGAGGGATCCTGTCAAGGCGTGCATGGGTTGTTTGACTTCTCCAGTTCGAGATGACGAATCTCGGCTCTTCAACAAAGTAGTATGGCTTCGAGCAGCTTGTCTTTATAGGTTAGGTTTGACGCTGGGCGAGGAACGAGGCGACCTTTTACTTATGGATGTTGAACAAGGGAGGGAGGCCCTGCCTTCTTTCTTGAGTAGAATTGGAACGGGATAGTAGAGATAGAGACTTTCCCACAGAGTGAAAAAACCAGAGGAATGAGTGAAGGGAAATACGAGGAAAGACGCTTAGTTAATAAGAGGAGTCAGAGTGTGCAAAGCCCAACTTCTCTTTTGACTCATATTAGGAAAATAAATGACATACAAGAAGAAGGGTCGAAGCCCCTACCAGCCACAAGGGAATGATGTCTCACCCAATGGTTTCCACTTTAAAGAAAGATCGGTATCTAATGGTGGTTGGATACGAGGGGCAAGTGTATGAGACTGGAGATAATTATTTAACTGGTTTGGCTGGTCAAACTCGAGAATCACTTTCTACTGCTAGGTTAGTTCTATCTTTTGCATCTGATACCTTGTGGAGAATTACTTTCCTTTGCTCCCGTGTCTTCCTCAGGGTATGGGTGATCTACTGCTCGATCTATTTCGGAAAGAGCAAGAAAGAGCCCGCATAAGAATCGGAATATGGCGAGAAGGGCTGGGATGCGAGAAAGTATGGGCTATAAAGAGGAAGATTGTGAGATAGCTCAACTAGAAAATACAGGTTTCAATCGATTAGGTAAGCTTGTCTTAGGAAGGGTCTTCAAGAAGAGACTCTGTCTCCGGGTGAAAAAAGAGAGTAGGCATTTCTAGAAACTGGGGATTGCACATCGGGGGCAGTAGGTATTGATCTAAGCGGCTAAGAGGATAGGGAAAGAAGAACATCCTGCTCGTCAGAGGAAAATTCTATGTTATGTTAAAAGGCTAGCTTTGCACTCGGAGGATCTGAAAATGGCTCCCTTCATTATTTGGTGGAACCGAGCGAAGTGCGGAAGCTAGAGCTAAAGCAAGGTACGAAGCTACAGCTAGCAAGCTGCTTTGGTAGTACTCGACTGAAAGGAGAGGGCTTTGCAGCTGCTGTCCAACAAAACAAGTTGAAGAGTTTGCTACAAAAGTAAGGAGCGAGCCAAAGAGCGAGTGAGGTCTACTCCACGTAGCCAAGTCTTGTCAAAGCCCGTTGACCTAGAAAGGATCCATGGAGTGCTTTCTGTCCTCCCTTTGCTTGAACTGGACTTTTCCGAAAAGGTGCTTTGAACTATATGCTGGTTCACCCGGTTTGGCTAAAAAAGATTCGAAGACACTCCTCAGGCTACTTCATTTCACTTTCAATAGCGTTTGCGTGAGCTATCGCTTACTCAACTTGTACAAAGCTACTGAAGCCTTCGCTACAATTTCCTGCGAAACTTGACTGACCTCTTAGGGCCTTTCATGCTCTCCATAGACATAGAAAGAAGCACAAGCCTCACACCGGATTCAGGCTCTTTAAAAGGTCCTGTCCCTATCTAGTACACCAGCCAAGCCCAGTGAACCAGTCGATCCAACTTGGAAGTAGGAGAAAGCTTTTTGTTAACAAGTCGGGGTTCGCCTGCCTCACCTACCTTGCTTGGATATTCCTTTGACAAACCAGCATATGAGAGCATGCATCTTGCTCTCTCCAAGAGTGTCCTGTTCATCCGTTCTGCAACTCCATTCTGCTGTGGTGTATGTCTCACAGTGCAGTGTCTAGCAATGCCTTCATTCTTGCAGAACTCATTAAACTCACCTGAGCAGAATTCTAGACCATTGTCAGTCCTCAAGCGCTTTGCTTGACCTGATCGTTGTGCCAAGGGCTGGTGGTGCGTTGACCAGCTCTGAGTTCCGTTTGCCGGGCCCTTGACGGTAGGCTATACAGCAGGCTAGAGACTTATGCTGTGCGCTCAACTGCGATTCATTCTTGGCTCCCGGTTAAACAACTGGACCATTGAGTAACTGCTCTGTAAGACTACTGAACGACTAGTCCGTGGGGCTAGACCATTGTTCCACGGGGGATTCTTACTCTACTGCAGATACTTACCTTCTTTCTTCGAGGAGCACAATCAACAGCACTTCCAACGCCTTCATCGGAGCAAAAGCGGGCAAGGGAAGTAGCCTTTTTCGGAAAAATTTATGTAGGATCAGCCTGGTTCTTGGACGTATTTCACAGAAGTCTACATCCCATCAACCTTCCAAGGTCCCAAGGCAACAACTCAACTAGAGACAAAGTCGATGGGATTTCAGGCTAACTTAGGCTTTGTTGGTACAACAACCTTTCAGCTATTATGGATCGAAAAAGATTTCGACAACAAGACTTCAAATTTTGAATTCTTTCTTTCTGTCTTAATTTTGACCCCGACTCTATTGGTTAGTTCCTGATTATAGCCCTCTCCTCTCCTACCTAAGGCTAGAGGCACCAGCTGTGACAAGGCGTCGACCCAATCTAGCGAGAAGTGAAGATCCTTCTTTTGGTTCCCCGCATGGGTATCGGATTAGACTGATAGCATTATGCTTCCAAACATTACTACTTCAACCTGGCTTGGAGGAATATGCTAGGCTAGGAAAGTTTGAGAGTATTGGTCGGACTTTAATGATTGGGACTGGCAACATCTAAACCAGTGGTTCACTTGATAAGATATTGACCTACTAAGGTCTTTTATTGTGATTAGGTCGGACATCAATCCGGACCGGAAAGGAACTTCTAATGGTATTTTTTCGGTGAAATCCGCCTATGAGATGTTGAGTAACGGCAAAGAAGTGGGAGGCGAAAGCTTGGCAGCGCCTTTGGAAAGCTCCTGGAATACCGAGATGGAAGGACCACGGGTGGCTCGCTCGGCAAGAAAAGTTAGTAACAAATGAAGTGAAAATGTCAAGGGGACAAAGGCCTCGAATCCTGTCTTTGACGGTGATCATAGCCTGTCACGCTGGGAAACTGATCGAATGTTTTCTGTCTCAATGTCAGTGTGAAAGTCCTAATATCTTTACGAGGTCGAAATAGCATCACAGAAAGAACAGCCGGACCCTACTCCCAGTTGGCCAGCATCAAAGCAGAAGCTTCTCCCAATGAGACTACTAATGTGGAATACCAAGTTCGAAGGTTATCCATTTAGATTGCTGTCTAGTGGTACTTTCTGGAGCGAAGCTGCCATCCAAAGCATTCTTTCTGGAAATGTTTGTGAAAAGGTTGGTGAGTAGGGCGGCTTCTTTCATAGGAAAGTGGATGTGATCTACTCTTTCGAGAGAAGTAGGGGTAATTTCTTATTAACCGATCGAAACTAGAAATATGACACAAGAAAGAAAGATAGATATTCCCATGGTAGGAATAGGACAGTTGCACTAAGGAAGAGAGCTAGGGATTTGATAAAGGTGATAGTCTGGCCCGGATTAAGGATATAGTTCCCTTCCTGGTCTGGGTTAGGGTTCCAAACCTAATCTTCAGCCAAACCTGAACCCAAAACATAAGCAAGAGGTCCTGAGACGACCTATGAGACCGCGTTCGCGCTCTTTTTCGTTAAGAGACAGAGGCGACTGGTCCAAGGAGAAGGAAGGTGCGGGACTCATATAGGCTCTTCAACTCAAGAAAGGCATAAGGAAGGGGGACAACCAAACATATTTTCTTTTCGATTAGGACGAAAGACAACGGCAGGTGGATCAAGCAGATCAACTGCAGTAATTGAAAAGTAAATTTTCGCTTGGAAAGTTTTTAAGAAAAGCTCCGCGCTCGATCTAAATGTCAAAAAGGTGTTAGGTTGCCTGGAGGCAATACTTTGTAAATAGCAGAAGAATCCCAGAATCTGTTCAATGTTCGGAAATCTCTCTGGTTGAAAGGTCGCTCATCTTTTTGGAGTTCGATGTAGTGCTGAAACGGAGGTTCGATTCCTCCATGATGTTTGTTGTCCCAACCATTCTTCTTAGTTCCGATCCCGAAACGAAAAACAAAGGAAAAAAGAGTTCTATTTTTTTTGTTGTTTTCGTGTTGTTGATACCCGCCTCACGGCTGAGGGAAGCAATTCGTAGTCAGTCAAGGCGAGAGGATTCAGGTGGCTTAGTGTGCAAAAGCTTGAAAAGGATGTTAGGTTTTCATGAAAGATTGTTGGCTTTTTAGACTTAGTAGAGCGCCTGGGCGCCCGGTCGTGGCAGAGGACTGTGGAATGTCCTCGATTGTTAATTGGACTCCTAAACAAAGTGAAGTTGGCAATCAGTGGTGCTTTGACAAAGGAAGTCTGTGTGGTGATCTACCTCTTTCTTTCATGGGTGACTGCTTTCCGGCCTCGCTTTAATGTTCTTGGCCCTCTACCTTAAGACTTTTTCTTATGCACTTCAAGTGTTTTATGGTGGATCCTTCGATCGGTCAATTAGGTACCCGCTCTCTTTGTCCTTGACATGAAGTGAGTTGCCGCGGTCTATCCCTCCTTTTCTTTTCATAGAAGGATGAAAGAAAGGCGGGATGCTAAGCTAAGGCGGACCTTTTCTCTCTGACGTAGCCAAAGTGAAAACCATTCGACCTCGGTCGAGATCTAAGCCGGTCTATAGCACAGGTGCTGCAGTGAAAGATTCCGCCGTAGCTAGATGCCTTAAAGAAAGAGCAAAAAGACTCACTTTGGGTCCATGGCTCCAATCAAAAGGGACCTTCCCTACCTTTGAAGAAAGCCCTGATCTACGACCAGCCTTTGCCATTCTTTTTCCAATGAGGAGTCCGACCGATGAACCTTGGGAGCATCCCGGGCAAGATCTATGGCTTCAGCTGCGGCTAAGCGAACTACCTATTCTATATATTCTATAGAAGTTAATATGAGAGAAAAGCTCTTCTTTCACATAGTGGGAGGCTGGCCTTCTCTCTTCCCAATTCTCCCAATGAGATCTCACTTCAGAGGACTTTAATAAAGCCCCCTTTTGCCTCATCCTGATCTCCCTGAAAAGAGGGTGAAGTAGCGGCTCCCTCCTATTACTGGGGTGGAGTCGAAGCTATGGCACCAGAAAGTCAAAGAGATTCCTTCCCGAACCACTCGTGTAGTCTTCTTCCTGCCTCCCAGTTAGGCCCTATCTCGCTTTCCAAGTCTCATTTGGATGAGGCGCCGGCGCTACTAAATGCAACTCTCATTTCAACATTCTTTCTTCTCTATCTGCCTAGAGAACCTCTCTTTCCCTACAAGGCACTAGAAGGTCGACCCCACTTTCCACACTATGTTGACTTGACTCCTGAGCCCAGTCATTCCCCGCCACTCTTTCACACAGCATCGAGGGCTTTTTCATAAGAAGCAGCACTCTATTGTCCACTTCGATAGCTTTCAAGAGTCTCTTTCATACCCGGGGTCTCCAACCCTCTCTTTCTGGCGGGCCTTCTTCACTTAGTCATCTCTGCCTACGATTTTTCTTCTTTCTTGACCCTGCTCGCAAGGAAAGGAGAGAATCTATTTCCTTTCAAGCAGGCTGTAGTCAATGAATATCTCATTCATAGGCAGTAGGATATTTTAAGTAAGTCTCACTCCAATCGCCTTGAAAGTAAGATTCCGGGTAGTGAGTCACTTCAACCCTTGTGAAATTAAAGCTTTTCGCCTTTCTCCTTGTATTGTAGCATTCCACTTTTGGTTAGCCGGTAGTGCAGGGTAAGTCAGTCTTTCAAGTTCCTCTTTGTAGTCCCACTTTCGACAGCAGGATTGGATATGCCTGTGCAGTCTCCGCCGGGCCAGCAAACCATCGCGGATTCGATCGCAGGCGTCTATGCTGTAGCACATGGCTAACTCCGAGTGTCCTACATATACATATGCACTATGTCTGAAAGGAACTGTGGCCTAAACGTCCTGAGAGACCCCCTTCTCAGGGTAACTTAAGACCAGTGGATCGGGGAAGAGAGAATACGAGAGAGAAGACTATCTGGGGGTTGATAGTAATCTTATACCTTTCGGTAGTATATTTTCGAGGTCATAAAAAATGAAACTGTCCTCCGCTTCGGTCCGACATAAAGTAAAGGGTCCAAGTGAGTTTCCGAACACACAGGTTATCGCTACGCTTAGATTTCTGAAGAACAACTAGTCCTTTCTTTACTCCCCGAGCTTCGCATCGCTTGCTCTACTTCCCGCCATATTCTGTCTTTCTCTACTCCTTTATAGTCCCCGAATAGTCACTCGTGGACTATCAATCCCTTCCTTTTCTCTTTTCCGTTTGCGAAGTAAGCCCAAGATTGCGATTAGAGAGACAGGGTCATTTGGCTGAATGCTCCTAGTGGTAAGTTCTATCAGTCTAGTCTAGCTTGTTCTGTAAGAGTACAGTATAGGATTCTTCGGCTCTAAACAGCTACTGTGCTTATTTGGTCTATCAGCTACTCGGCCAACTACTGACCTAATTGGGAGCTTTTCAGTCAAGGTCGTCGGATTGTGAAGTCCTTTGGCAAGGATCCAGATTTTAGAAAGCAGGAGTGCTCCATATATATAGTACCAGTGGAGTCGGATGGTGCTAGTGCTCTCACTTACGGAAAAAGGGCTCCCGCATCAGAAAGAAGAGCGGCACCTCAACGAGCCACAGCCGCATTAGCAGTTCGCGTGAAATCAGACTAAACCAAGGTCGGAGAGGCCTTAGGTAGTAATTGAGATGCCTTCAATTCAGAGAAGAGATGACGCACGCTTCAAAAGGAGGCTTTGAAATGGCGTACTTATTGCACCTGGCACTAAGTACCGCTGCTATTGTTTCTTTGAGTCTAATCCTGGTATCTTTCTACAATCGTCTTTCTGGCTCCTGTTGCTGCGGAGCCTCTGTGCTGTTGGTTTTACCCTGCCGGGTAACGAGTCCTTGAATATTATCAGGTTCCGATTTTCGACAAAAAAACCAGCTAAGTTTTTTTCCGGGTAAGGCAATAAGTTTTGCAAAGTCCAACAGGCATTAGTAGCATGCTCGTGGTACCTGTGGAATCAACTGTATGCGTTTGGGTGAAAGTTCGTGGGTTTGGTATAGTGAAAGAGAACAAGTAGCTTCAGTTACTGAACAGGGCAAGCATACCTAGGAAATCTAGATTGGGATCCCATTGATCCAGCGGGGAAGCAACGGCTAGGGCATAGCTAGGTGCTGGCTCAAGTACTGGTGAAAGTACCCGAACCAGTGGTGACATCGGCAGGAGAGGCTCCAGTACTAGTAGGTAAGAGCGAAGTCAAGTGGTTTACTGCGCCTAGGAACGACCATTGGTCGGGGCCCGCGAGCTTTTAAGAGAAATTCATCGTTTTTAGCTCGTCTTTCATGCGTGCCCGTATGAATTGCATAAGTCATTGTCTTTTGGCGGTGGAAAAGTACAGAAGTGAACAGTATGTTAGTTTTTAGTTGTGCGAAGCGTTGTTGACAAGACTTACTCAACTCGCTGCTTTCACCTGCTTCCAACTACCACTCTCTTATGAATGGGAGGGTAGAGTACCAAGACATAGGGGTTGGCCAGCGGAGGGGGCAATGCAGGACACGGGCTTCAACGAACAGTGATCGACCGCGGGGCATGGCAAAGGAAAGGCTGGCTATCAAACAAAGCGTAATAAATGGAGCTGCGGAACGTGGATGTTTGGGTAGTGAAAGACGACCAAGTGTTGCACCTTGATTTCCTTATCATGAACGAGGGTGCCCGAAAGCGGGACGGTAATTTTGTTCCGAAAGAGATGCTCAATGTGAGAAATTGTAGACAAAGTCTCATACATATGTGCACATCGTGAGAACATTTCTTCATTTGTTTGTGCTCCTACATCGAGATAATTGCTTGATAAACATCTATTTCACAATGAGATCAGAGAAAGGTACTGCCTCTCGCCTAGAATTTCTTGCAGCCAACGTTCCAGTCTTTCTTTCTCATTCAATACCGTTTTTCTGGATCAGATTCAAGAAAGTATTTCGCCTAGGGTTCTTCTTCGACCTGTGCTTCTTACTGCTTGTTACTGGTAGGCTTTCAGGTCAGGTACAGCAAGTGAAGGAGTGGCTCGTTCCGAACGAATATCTCTTTCTATATGAATAGGAAATGACAGAGTCACCAACCCCATCCACGATGCAAGACTGATTCCATGTTGATTCATATAAAAATAAAGCTTTACGCGTTCCCAAAACAGGCCCTCCCAACTTCGATGCTCCACGAAAGCAAGTCTCCAGAAAACTACAAATCTAATCGGAAAGAGAAGCTCTTCTTTTTTTTTTCTATGTAATGTAAAAAGAGTGAGTGAGTGCTCTGAAGAAGCTGTGTGAGGGAAGGTGCGTGCCAGCAAGGAAGGAAAGTCTGGCCTTCTCTAATCTGGTACATTAAGGTACCTTTTCAA
>MKEJ01101322.1:18267-25767 GCA_001753735.1 Embelia ribes | reverse complement strand
CATGATGCTACCATTACCAACAACCACCTGATCATGCCCCTGAGATTCTTAAGCCTGTGAGAGAACGCTGGGATCGGCAGAGGAGAGGGGACGAAGGAGAGTTGGTTCGTGGCACCAGTATCAGGATATCACGGAGGATCGTACCCAGATGAAAGATGCATCGCAGCAAAGGCTGGTCGTAGATCAGGTGTCTGTCGGAGCCGGTGGGGCATAGCGTAGATTGCAGTTCACAGCGGAGTTACCATAATTATTGCAGATCTGACATGGAAGACGCGAATCACCAGTTGGAGGAGCACCAAGGACGCCATCTCCAGGCGAGTTGAGATACCCGTCCACGGTCACGTGGGCCGTTATTACCGCCATGCCCACGGTTATTGCCGTCATTCGGACGGTTACCGCCCGTGGACAAGTCCTCCTGATCGTAGAGCAACCTCGATCCGAAAGGAAAGCCGTTGTTTGGGATTGGTCGTGAGTAGCACCATGGAGGCGACTGAGGTCTTGTTCCTGACTTAGTAGCATGGATCGTAATCCATCAAATGTAGGAGGATTCTAACGTGTAGTAATCGACGTGATGAACGATTCATAGTCGTGACCGAGTCCACCCAAAGAATAGAGAACAAGATCGGGGTCAGACACGGGTTGATTAATGGCCGAAAGAGAATCCGCCAGGAAGAACTAAGTAAGTAGGAGATGTCCTCATCAGGTAAGCTGAACCTCTTGCTTTGAAGGTAGAAGAGCTAGCTACCATTTATCGAATACATGGGACCTTTCCTGATAGGGTAAGGCTTAGAGAAAGACCCCTTCCAGGGTGTCTGCTTCAAAGTGCAGGCTTGTCTTGACGTTATCCAGGGGAGCTTCTTCAATTGCACCCTACTCTTCCCTCTGTTCCTAGGAAAGCAAGGCAGCTGTGAGGCTGTGGATACCCCAGTAGGTCTACGTAAGCCTTTTATAGACAAAGATCCAGGAATGCCTTCTTTCTCTCCTCCCCTCATCTTTCATCTCCGACATAGGTAGATCTCGTACCTCACTCATCCTTTCGTCCCTTTCATCACCCAAGGCTGACAACAAAGAAATGCCCGCTTGATTGAACTTACCCTTCTTGGAAGCCTTAATAATACGGGGTTCTTTTAAGAAATTCTTTTTCAACTGTACTGACTTAGACCACAGCAGACGTGGCTTAGGCTTAGGCCTCCTTCCTCTCAAGTGAGACCCGTACCAACCATAGGATATCTCATAAGAGAGTGGAAATACCAGGAAATCTCCTTCTTTTTTTTTTTAATTCACTCCTCATTAAGAAAACCACTTCTTTTCCGGGAAGCGCTAGTTAAAGTTAATGAAGTCAAAAAGTTCAAGTGGTTGATTGACAAACTATTCTGGTAAGCACAGGTTCTTATTGTTCCTAAAGCTCTTGACCTCGAAGCCCCTATTAGTAAGGCCTTTGAGCAGGCGCCTACTCCGGGGTTAGGGTCAAGGGTCGGTCGAGCTACTTCGTCTCCTCTCACTTCTATTTCCATGCCCAAAATCTTTGGTATGCCTTTTCCTGGTAAGAAGTAATGGGAAAGTAGATAGGGAAATCTAGGGTTCAATATCCCCTATGTTGAAGAAAGGGGCAGATGCTTCCCTCTAAACCGGTATTTCATAGATAAGGGTATAGTCTCACTCCTTATATCGAGGGGTTTTGAACTCTCTTTTCATTTAGCTTTCTGCTTCAAGTTCGCCAGCGTCTTTCTCGCCAGTCCGTTGTCTTGCAAAAACCCATGCTGATAGTTTATTCCTCACGTTCCGGGAAAATAACCTCTCCAGAAAGAAGCCAGAGTGGCCATAGTCACCGTAGTCAAAGACTTAACACACGTAACTCCAATTCACAACTTTTATACGACAGAGCGGGTAGAGTAAAGGTAGAAAAAAGGAGAAAAAGAGTGCATCATCGGGGTGGGATTACGCCATCCATCCCGGCTTGGCCTAATAAGAAAACAAATGAAGACCACCTCTCCTTCGCAAACCGAATACTTGACTCAATGGGAATTGCATAATTTATTTGACTCCCGACTCCCTAAACTAATATTGCCCTTCCCCTCACTGCCGCTCGCCTCCTCCCTAAACGATAGGCCAAGGGTGCTGCTCTGCTCCGTATCTCTCTCCTGGGGAACCTTCCACCCTGTCTTTTTATCCCGACGGGGGCATAGCTAGCTTCTTTTTGGTTAGCGTAGGGATGTCTATTCAAGGATTCAAAGCTTTATACGGTTTCTACCCGCAGTCTGATTCCGTTGAGTCAAGATCCCCGGTAGCCTTGAGTGAATGACCTAAGCAACGGGTAGATGTATGGTTGGTCCACGCCCCCTCGATGCATTCCGTAATCCGTTACTGGATAGCCCGCCCGATACCTCTCGCCTCATCATCCCCCCCGAGGCCCCCACGCACGGGCCCCGGAAGCGTATTAGATTCTAGTCTTCCCCCGGTCAATGACTGTTCACATGATGGACATTTCTTAAAGAATGGTGATTAGTAAAGGAAGATCAATCAATGAAAGGAAAGATCAATCCGAGAGGGTGCACAGAGGAGAGGTTAATGGTTGAAGGCTGGGCCAATAAAGAAATGAAAAGGTGGGCAAGGAAGGCTCAACTAGCTAGATGGGCCACCGCTGATGAGTAGTGATCCGATCTTTGATCTTGTCAATGGGTTGATGGCAAACTTCTCTTTTATCCCACCCGGAATAAGATAGAATTAGGGTGGATGTTGACCGCTTTATCTTAGGGGTTATCTACCCTTCTAATTTCATTCTCACCCTACCCGTATTGAATGAAGGTTGGTATGAGCATGAAAACTGCGATTCAAGGTTGTCCTTACCATACCTAGCTCTCCCTCAGGAAGATGGATGCCATTCATTTTGAGACAAAGGGCTTGACTTCTATCGGGTCAGTGTTGAGGGAGAGTACACCAACTAGTTGGCTATGTAAAAAGAGAGTGGGCTAAAGGGGCTTTTTCTGACCTAGAATCACGAAGATGTCGACTTTGCGCTATGCCCGATCTCAGGATTGCTTCGATTCCTTGACGCTATGTGGGATAACTCAACCAAGCAATCGGTGGTTCATCAGAGGATGCAATTTTTGAGAGAAAGCAAGGAGAGTGGGAAAGCTAACCCGTTCGCTGAATCTGACCTTCGTCCAAGAGTTCGGGCTGCTACGCGAGGAACGTGCTTTCTGACATCGAGTTTCAGCTATGCCAAGAGATCACTACTTTGATACGGTCGGTTCCATTGGTCATTCTTCAGGAGTAGTCCCGAAACTTAACTAGTCAATTGATAGGATCATTGCTAAACCATTGGGTTCCTCGCGATCGGATAGCGCATAAGAGGGCATTTTATGAATGAGAATCTTCTCTTTCTACACTGACGACATATTCTCTCTCTTCCTTCCTTGCCCGCTATCTGACTGCCGAAGAGAGCAAGAGCTGACGATCTTTAAGACGAAAAAGAGTCCGCATGATTGTCTGCTCAACCCAAGTAAACCCGAATGGGCTAACTTCATAGCCCGGTCACTCTAACGGAGGCTTTCTACCTGATCATAGTTACGCAACTCCGACGCTAGGCCTCACTCCATTTAGATTGAGTGAGTCATTGGGTGATCTCCTGCCTCTGGATTGCCTACCAAATACAACTGGGGACATAGAAAGGACCAGGCCCCTTTCCTTCTATTGTGCGTGCCTATCTGTTAGTCTTATTCAGTACTTTCCCTTTCTGTCTTTGATCTTCTGTAGACTAAGTAGGATTGTAAACTTACTAAAGGCCTTGTCCTACTCTAATACAAGTAAGTAGCTAAGGCTACCTTAATCCCCTTAAGTAAGGATTTAGAAGCTCAGGAGCAAGAGTCACGACCTGGGACGAGAAGTCTCTATGTCAAAGCTTATGAAAGATAAGTACTGGCGCTTCTAGCCCTAAAGGCTTTTCACAGACTCATCTCGCCGGCTAAATTCTATTCTCTGTCCTACATCCTATGACCCCTAAGCAGACCAATCTTTCTTAGCGTACTGAGCCTACCTATTCAAGAGAACAGAGACTAGCGTCAATGGTATTCATTCTTCTTTCGTCAGTCATCCGCCAGGAAAAACTTCGGTGAATGGTCATTCTCGAGTAGAGATTCCTACGAATGGGATCTCTTCCGTCACGAGATGGGGCCAGAAGAAGGATCGAAATTTCTCGTTCAGACAGAGATGATAATCAAAGACAATGTTGTCCTTACTGCTTCCATGCCTTCTCTCAAGGGGATAGCCCAAACCCGGCCTAACTCCTTTAAATGCTTTACGCGTTCCCGCACCGAAGCTCAGGGGTGAAAGAAATCGTAATGTTCAAACTAATCCAGTAATAGAATGAATTCCAACTCTCCGACCAGACTGATCCCACTCCTAAACCACGAGAGGAACGAAAGCAAGATGGAAATGCCCTACCTTTTAGAAAGACTAAAAGGCCTTCGCTCGAATGTCGTTCCCAGGGCCTTCTTCCATAAGTAGGATCCCCTACTTAAAAAAAGAAGTAAGGACGATGGTGGAGTGAAAAGAAAGGCTGAGCCTCCTCGTGTGGTACAAGAAAAGAGCCCAATGCAATGATAAGAAATTCAATGATCAGAGATGGATTGCACGTGTAATCATAGTCAAAAAGCGAATATTGATTGAGTCAAGCTCGTGAAAGCTATATCTAATAGGGGCAGGTACAAAAGCGAAGATCAATTAATGAATTGTAGAGATCTAGTCGGTATCCATTGATTAAAGAAGAGGCAGTGAACAAAAGAGATTCGAAAGAAGTCGTGCTGTACGGAGAGATGGAGTACTTCACCCTAGAGCAATTCGCCTTGTGCATTGAATATTGTAAACAATGGCTGCTTACCAAAGAAGCCAAGGCAGCCTTATTAGCTCTATCCAATGTAGTCAACTTGGATTTCAAAAAGATCATTTTGGAGCTGGACTCTTTCTCCTATCATTTCTTATATTCACGAGCTCCTATCCAAGCTGGACAACTGGCTTGTTCAAAAAGTATCCAGAAGTGCCAATTCTTGGACACATAACCTCGCTTATTGGGCAGCATCCTGCTCTTGTACAGGTTTCACAGGAAGCATTCCCACGGATAAGAACCCTCTGCTATCTCTTTGGCTCGACAGCAGAATGGAGAGCGATGTTCCGCCTCTTTCTTAAAAAGCTCTCGCTCATTCATTTCACTGAACCAGAACCCTTCCACCAAGAAGACAAGCGGAGCGATCAGTGTGATCAAGCGGGCTATCATGCTTTTTTCTGGCTTCTGGCCTATACAGATCAGGTTGTTTTGTTTGGAGGGCGATCAGTGGGATCCCAATTCCTCGTTTTTGACATGCTACTCACGGGGAAAGTGCCATTTGTTGGTTTTCCAATGGGGAGGGGAACAACCAATCGAATGATCTTTAGTGCTCTCGCCTTACTCAGTAGGCCCGGTAATAGCTATCAGTCTTTCTCTGCCCTGCCTTATCTTCTTTCACTCGATCTACACTACCTCCATGTATTGATATTGGGTCGGCATGGGAATCCGCTATCGAATGGGGTTCACTCATAGCTGTAGGAGAAGTGCCCGGCAAGCAAATCTCTAGCTTTTCCTTGGCAGTCCTAGTTGCGTTGAATTTGAACTGCTTATCTCAGACCTTCTTCTCCCCCTCTAGCCCGTTGGTGAGGAGTTGAGGGAAATTCAAGTCTTTTTATCCTCGCCGGGGACTTCCTGCCTGTAGTACCTTCCTCACTCCTCTTTCGTTCTTGCAAGGCATCCGTTCCTGCCTGGAGTTCTTTGCTACTGCTTTGAATCGTTCCTGCCTGGAGTTCTTTGCATGCCGTTAAGTAAGGGGATGAATTTGAATAGCCTTTCTGCTTTTCATCCTTCTTTGCTCTTCTTCTTTTCATATTCTTCTGTCAACCCCGTGATTTTCGACTGAAAGAGTCATTAAGAGAGGACCGAACGGATGGAAGAGGCAGGTGACTAAAGCAGTTAGATGAAGGGCGGGTTACTGAGGAGAATGGCCTATTAGAAAGGCAGAGCCTACGGGCTAACAAAGAAAGGGCGGCAATGGGATGGATTTGCTCCTAGCAGCAAGCACTAAGGACTATGAAAGCTCTTTCCAAGCGCATCCTGGCTACAGAAAAATGACAGTAAATAATAGGTAGCAAGAGAGCTAGGAAACATAGAAAGGAAAGCGGGTAGGCAAAGAACATGCTGATTCAGAGAATTGCACAAGAGAGACAGGACCCCGAGATGCTATTACAGACATCAGAAAGCACAAGGAGCTCATGGCTCGGAAATGGATTGGTTTTTTCTCATCCTCGTAGGTGAGAAAGACTAGCTATTCGACTAACAAGGTTCATCGAAGAAGAACCCATAGGAAAGAAAGACGTAAGAAAGACGACCTCGAGATACTAGCTCTGGATCATAGAGCAGGGAACTCCTAGCTCAGAGCTCAAAACTTGCTCTCATAGCCAACAGGAAAGACCTTTAAATGAATGAAAAAGTGCTGATTCTATGATCGAAACTACTGATTCGTCTTTTCACCATCCAGGAAAGAGGTCATATTCATTCTCATCCTTACTGCCAGTTCTCGCCAAGCCATATCATAACATTCTCGAAAGCTAAGCTCTTCTCGACCATGAAGTCAAGTGATGAAGAGGAGGAAGCAGTCGGTAAAGCAGCCGTTGAAGCAGTCACATATATTGAATATCTAGATGAAGGCCTTCGTGATCGAGACCTAGAAGCATACCCCTCATCAAGGGCTGCTCTTCCAACTTCTGGTACATAGACAGATCCATCCGCAAGGGTAGATGCTTCATAAGTTTACTTCTTTGAGCACCAGCTTACCGCTTCCTTCTATCTGTTTAAGCACCACCCACACCACTGGGCCTTTTTGTACCTGCACCAGGCTATCTTCCTCTATAAAGATCCATATCTTATTGAACGGGATCCAAATCCGAAGTGGAATCTGACGGTAAGGGCAAAGGTACAAGCACCTTAGTTTCGTAGATCCTGCTACAAGAGATCTCAAATTTTTCAATTCAGAATCGACCAAAAGTCCAATCAAAATGAAGGGACCCTCCTCATCCCAGCCCGACCCACTCCTGGCATTTAAAAAGAGTCTTCCACAAGGAGAAAAAGAACACAAGACCCAATGAGATCTACTAATTCGATTGCAGTCTTTTTATAAAATTATAAAAGAGGACTAAGACTGATACCTTGCTTGTCTAATATGAATATCATAGGATATCCTATGTTATTCCATAGAACGAGAAGGAAAAGGATAAGATGCCAGGTCTGGTAATATAATAAAAAAAAAGAAAAACCGATGCATAAAAATGTTGATACAATCAAAAATAGATAAAGGGCTCTCCTTTCGTATCTTGCGATAAAGAGAGAGGAAATAGGAGAAATTCACCAGCAACAAACTAAGCGCAAGAACCAAAAAAATCTATAGTTCTTAACTACTCTTTCATTCTACCTTACTA
>MKEJ01101322.1:767-13267 GCA_001753735.1 Embelia ribes | reverse complement strand
TTGTTCCAGCCTTCAGGGATGTTCGGTAGGTGTCCCGGCCTCCTAAAAAACCCTTCCGGCAAGAATGCTGCTTGAACATTGTAAGACATGGAACCGTCTCGCTCTTGTGAACACTGATCATAAGTGGCAAAAGCCGCTTTCATGCTCATTTTTTTTCCATAAGCTCTCCTCGCCGTAATTCTCTCTGGAGTCGCCCCTACAACCCTTTACTCCTGGGGGTGGGGGCTACGTTCGAACTAAACGAGAGTAAGGCTTTCCCCTCGAGAGAGCAGACACTGACTACTAGGAGGGGGAAGGGACGGATTTAAGACTACCGACGTCTCTAGCGCTGATCCATAGAGCAGCCGGGTAGTCTTTTTTTTTTTTTCGTTTTAGAAATCCTCCTTTTATTAGAGTATAGGTCTTTTCCTCTTCTCTTCTCCGTGTGTATTGAATGATGGAATGTAGCGCGTAGCATAGCGAATGTTGAAAGCTCCGCGTAGCGTTCTTATTCTTAATGAACAGTAAGTAGTAGTAAATTTTAGAAGTAGAATAAGCAGCTGCTCTCTCTTTCCGGCTTAGCTTAGTGAAGAGAGGGGCCTTTCTTACCTAAGGAGCATTTCCCTTTCGATGGGTATGAGCTTCTCTTCTAGGAGCCCTGCCTCCAACATCGCTTATTCTGCCTTGCCTCTATCTCTATCTAAGTGAATTTCTCCTTCTTTCTCTTTCTTCTTTTTGTTTATCTGCGCTAAGCACTCTTTCGAACCTCCTTTGGGCCTGCTCTACTTGCTCCCGTTAAAAGTCAGAAATATGGTATGGTAAGTCAAAGGTCTTAGAACAAGTTGGGAAAGTGCCCCGCCCTCACCTTTCCCCTTCACGCCTACCTTAGTATGTGAAGCTCCCACAACGAGAAAAAGCAAATGAATTAGAATACGAATAAGATTAAAAAGGCCATCATTAGGGCAAACAATGCAATAGCTTCGGTTAGAGCAAAGCCTAAAATAGCATAACCAAATAATTGTTTAGCCAATGATGGATTCCGTGCCACGGAATGAATCAAAGAACTAAAAACGTTTCCAATACCGACAGCAGCTCCCGCTAAAGCAATTGTAGCAGCTCCGGCACCCATTAACTTAGCACCTTCTAACATCTCGAGTTTGAAATTCTCGTCACGCTTGTTCATTCACTTTTCTCTTTTTTATAGATTCCTCGTCGATTCTTTCCCTCGTTCCTTTTTTGGCATCTAATTTGAAATGCTTTTCGATCTTGTACCGCACCGTGGGTACACTGAACACTAAGCCAATCAATCTCGACAAAGTGAAAAGTGGAATCGATTCGATCATTCAAGTCGGATAGCATTTATCTACGCTAGGATCCGACCTACGTTAACAGCTTTCTTCTCTTATGAAATTGAAATTTCGATTTAATAGCAAACAATGGTTATTTCAAACACCGTCTACTGTCCCACCAACAAAGACCAAGGGCGTCTTCTCTGTGCTTGGGATGAGTACTAAGCGCGGCTACGAGTACTCATACTAAAAGACCGGTAAGACCAAGAGCAGCGGTTGCTGATTCAATTGGCTTGGTTGTCGGAAAGAAAGTCCTGTCCAGTCTTTAACTAATCAACTACTCTACTCAACTCAGCAAGCAAAAAACAAAGAAAGCCAGTCAACCCTATATTCCATTCAAAAAGAATCTTTCCCTCCAACCGAAGTCAGAAGACCTAGAGGCGGGGAAGAGGCGCCCGTCCATTCCTTCCCATCCGAGTGACATGACCCTAACCCTGTCAACAGTCCTTCAAGTGGGATAAGAACTCACTCAACAGATTCAATATCATAATCATATGAGAACATACGCTTTACTAACCGAAGGAAGAAGAAGGGCTTGGTTACGCTATGCTTTTCCCTAGGGCTTTTTTTTTTACTTATTTTCTTGTCTACAGCAGTTCAAGTACGAGAAAATGAATTCCTCTAGCTAAGTTCCCTGTCGAGAGAGTTCAAGCTTCAAATAGGGTTTCTGAGAACAGACTCGAGATATTGTTGAAAGAAATGATCGGAACTAGACAATCCAAGAGTGATACCACGAGAGGACCAATTCTAAGTGGAATCTTTAGGAGACATTGCTTTAACGAGGACAGGAAAGACTCATTCAACCATAAAGATAGATACTGCCTTGCCATACTTCTTTCTTTCTTCTTTTTCTTCTATTGAATAGGTCTCTAAGAACCTTCTTCGAAGCTTCCTTTTTCCCCGTAGCTTCTTCGTAGTGGCTCCCCCTCCTAAGCTGTTGACTTTCTCTATTTGGAATTATTCCCCCTACTATGAGGCGCCAGCATCTTTTGCTTCTCGTTCTTCTCAACCCTAGAACTAAAAAGAAGAGATGCCTTGCTTTATCCAGTCGATATTCCCTTTCATGACCCTCAGGAATCCGAGAGACTTGCTTTCATTCTTTCTCGAGAAGAAGACTGGTTTTCGTTCTTTGCGTGCCAAAGCACCTTCTTTCTTTTTATCATCTACGGCTACTACTCTATTTAGTCTTTCATTCCAGCTCGAAAGCGAATCCTTTCACTCTATGAAAAGGGGATCTCACTCCTGCTGCTACGACTTTCTACCTTGGAAAGGGGTCTGTGGTCTAGCCTGACTCGTAGGTGGATTAGGTCCCATTCTTCAATCGAAGAAAAGAAAGAGGCTTTCTGCTTACGGCCCCTCTAACTAGGCTGGCAATCTTTCTCAAGTTAGGTGAATTCCGCTGTTCTGATCGAAGAAATGGGAGAGAGATGCAATAAAAGGGGGGTGATCTTCTTGTTCGCTAAGGCACGTGTTGTCTCATATCTTTTTGGGACTGGATTCGCGAGTCAAGAAAAAGTGGTTGCTTTAGCCTCAAGCTTCCGATCCCCTTTATACTAGTAGGGCTATGGCTTTCTTCCCTTGCTTGACTATTACCAATCACTGGGAACAACTCAGTTCTCTAGTTCTTCCTGATCTGACGAAAGAAGAGCTAAGCGAGAAAGGAAGGTTAGGAAAGATCAGTTGTATAACTTCCTCTGCGGATGGTGAGCTCAGTTCTGTCGGCTGGTAACCAACCTCGGGATTGATTGTTGACAGATGGCTTGGGAAAGCTTCAACCAAAAGGGAAGGGCAAAGGATCAACCACATCCATCCCCTGTGAACGCACAGCCTTGTCCCATGTCCCAGGTCAAACCTAGGAGTCAGGCTCAAAGCTAGGACTAGTTCCACGCTTGGTCATTCGTCTGTGCCTCTGCCCCTCTCTCAGGTGCTGATGTTTCACGGTTCTCTACTTCCTTCCATCGGTGATCTCTCCTCCCTGGTTATCTGTTCATCTCAGACGCTTTTCTTCGTATTCTGCTTTGTTGCATTCAGTCCACTGAAATTAAGATAAATGAGACCGAACCCTAGGAAGAATCCTCAAGCAAGGAAACCTCACCCCGAAGTCCTTGACTTGACTCTCAATCCGTGTGGGAACGGAACGAAGGCTCTCAACGGAACTTCACTCAATTAGGATGACAGAGGCATTCCCTGTGCTAGTCAAACTACGCGCAAGCAAGGAAGGGATTAATAGTTTATGTGCTCACTAGCCGATTCGAATAAGGAAGCACATGTCAATGCCATTAAGATGACTGGTGCGGAACGTAACCTTCAACCAATCCCGGTCGTCCTAAGGATTTCGAGTGCGTTTTCCCGGCTTTTTCCCTTCCCGATCGGACAGCAACTCTGATTGATCGGATTTCCGCCTAACCTAATAATAAGGATTGAAAGAAAGCCTGGGATCCCGCCCAACCACGATGGTGAAGTTCTTAAACAAATGACACTGCCCCACTCTTCGTCAAAGAAGCCAGATTTGCCTGACTTTCCTCCACCTTCAGATCTGACTCCCCGCTCTCAACGATTCTAGTAAGGAAAGGTGCGTTGTCACCACCGATTGCTGCCTATGTCGCTTCTTTTCTTAGCTTCCTCTGAGCGGATTTCGTGACCGATGGTAGATGAAGAAGCAAATGAGGATATGTACGAATATCGATTCTTTTGCCATTTCCTTTTCGTTTTCGAAGAATCTCTCGTTTGAGGCCTTTCACGGCATCCCCCCTTATAGGACGAATCGACGTCTCTCTCAGCACGTAAAACGGGCATAGGAACAACAGAAACAGCAGACTAGCCATCAAGCCAAGCCCTTGTAATTTAAGAAGTTCGTTCCCACCTGTGCGTGCCTATTGATTAAGAAGTCTTCACCCTTATCGTTTTGTTGAACTCGACGGAGTGGAAAAGCAATTTATGCCACAAATGCAAGGTCTCCTCGATCGATCTCTTTTTGATTGAACTTACCGGTTCGAAAAGCCAAAACCAATGGAATTCTCCAGCATCCCTCCGACCTCTGAACCCGAATCTGAACCAGCTCTCGTCCAGACCAAGCTCGAAGAGATGTTGAGTTCCTCGAAAACGGGAATTCTCTTCCCCGATCCTGCTGATTTACTTTATTGGCTCGTGTCACATAGGTTGGGATCGAAAAATCATAAGAGGAGAAAGGGCCTCTAATGAAAGACTTCGACCTCTCTCTCATTCCTTGCTAAGAAGGCAGCCGGATCTACTTTGTTGAAGGTCTCTCGAGCCTGGAGTTTGCTGCTATCGCCCGAGCAATAGAAGCTAAAGAAGGCCTTGTCCAAGAATTCATCCATAGCACTTTGGATCAGAGGCAGACAGAGCTGCTATCGAAGACTGAGCTATAGGCTTTTAACCACTGAATTTCTCAATACGTTCAATCCGGATCTGTTGCACTTGCTTTCATGTACGTACGTTACAGAGAAAGAGGTTAGCAAACACTCCCACTCGTTCAGTCTGCTACCCAGTCATGCTTTGATCCGTAGGAGACAAAAGTGAAAGAGAAGCTCAATCTCTATTAGAAAAGTACCATCATACTGGTCCAGCTCCGTAGAAATAGAAATGCCGACGCCCACATTCACTACAATCTTAAGGGAACCGCTCACTCTTCCTACTGGGTGGTGGACGGACTCAGTTTGCTGAGTAGTCATCTAGATGATCTTTGTACCATTGTTATTGATCCAAGTCTTAGGGGAACCGCTTGTCATTCACAGAAAATAAGCATAAATAACTTTCCTCAAAGTGGTACCCAGGACTCAACCTCTTGTAAATAGGCATTCCAAGGCGAAAAGAATAAAAGAAAATCTAATAGTCAACTAAGGCAAGAGAGTAAAATCCCTCCTTTAGTCTCACATTTCCCATCTCTCCCCTTTGTTGTTGCTTCAGCCCTTTTTAAAGCAGCTTAATGTTCCCCACCGTCAGGGAGTAATAGGTTAAGGGATGCGCTTTGCTAGAGTATCCCCTTGTTGTAAGGCATTAGTAAGCTGGAGCATGGTCTGTGCTATCCGAAGCAGCTTAGTTCGCATAGTTGTTGTCTTCCTCTTTTGAGGGAGCATAGCTTGGGAGGATTGTCAACTCCCGCTTCCCTTCTTGCTTGTAAGAGTGAGTAGTTCGCTGTCCCTGTTGCAGACTGAACGGTGTAAGCGGCACCTAAATCGAAGCTCAATTCGATAGTTACGTATCCAGGAGTCAAACCAAATACCTCACTCGTTGGCGCTCTTGCAGCTTCGTTCCTCATCGAGAGGAGAACCAGAGCACTTCCTTCCTGGTAACCCGCTTCTTATATCAGTTCTAGCATCTCGAGGTCATCTTTCTTCAATGATTTCGCTTTGAATGGAAATATTTTATGCTTTTTCCATGACGACAGACTCTGTGGAAGCCCTCTCTTCTACCCCGCGGGAGTCCTTGTTCGGATAAAGCCCTAGCCCTTGGCTTGGTACGCTGAGGTAGACGATTCACGCCCTGTCTTTTGAGCAGTAACCGCCCCCTTTCGCCTTTCTTCTTTGTCGAATCCGTATGAGTCCTATGATTCGTCTTTCTTTCATTTGGGGCACATCCTTTGACTTAGCCTTGTCTTCGTCCCTAGGCATGTCTCGAGTCATCTCATTAGTCTTGGTCTGATTAGCGGTTCCGAGAATCTCTCTCATTCCTCTCTCTTTCATCTGTCTTAGTCCTAGGAGTAGGTTTAGGAGTTGACCCCGTAGGAGGGGTTGCCGAATGAGTCTTTTCTTCTTGTTTAGGAACTGGAATGAAATCGCTCGACTAATAAGGGCCTATAAAATCAGTCTCAAATCGAGAGAGGAAGGAATCTTGTGCAAGGATCTCCGAAAGAAGAAAATCAGTCTTGCCCTGCCTTTAGTGGATTTGTCCCATAGCATAAAGTAAGCTAAATCAAGGTTGGTTGTAGATCAATTCTGCAAGGGCAAGCCCTCGGGTGCCCCTGCCATGCATTAGTAAAAAGGAGCTAGTAGATGGGATCAGCGAAAGGTAGGAAGGATGAGCCGATTGACTAGTTTGAGCTAGTTCCGAGTTCAGTTGCAGGAGAGAACAAAAGCGATTCTTGATCTCGATACTATAGAGGAGTAGTCTCTCGGGATTCTAGATGAAAGATCCTTACTTCTAGGTAAGTAAAGGAAGTTTCTCTTCTTTCTCTCAGTACGAAGTGATGCAGTAGACCAGTCCAATCAGTCAAGCAGATATAGGTTAGCAGGATAGATGGACCCAAGGAGTAGCTTCAACCGAAGAAAGGGCTAGTCACTTTGGATCCCCATAAGTACGACAATCTCTCCTTTACTCGGCAGGGCACGGCCATCAGCCTTAATAAAGTAAAGTACCTTTCCGTTTTCACAAGCAGAAATACGATTGATTGAAGCAGGCAACGAAGGGGACGAAGTAAGAGCAGCTTTATACGATCTTGGGCAGATTGCCAATACCCCTTTTATAACGTAGTTGGGGATTAGGCCTCCTTCCCTAGAGGGAAGAATGGCAAGAGACACATGAGAAGGCGAAGCACAAAAGTCGAGAAAGAACAATCGACCAACCTTTCTACCTCTGCCAATCACCTTCCCTGTCACTAGGTCATACACAAAACAACCAGAAGAATGAAAGAGAACAAGGTCCTGACCAAGACAAGGAAAAAATGCTTCAAGGTGAGAGAACGAGAAGGACTGCTTCGAATGATGACAGACCCGGTGCGAGTGACAGGGAGAGGAGTCTTGTCTGCAGTGTATAGGATGAGGTTACCTTGCGATTCAGATGAGGAGCTAAGGGAAGGAAGCTGTACCCGGCATGTGATTGCTGGCCCAGTGTCAAATAACCAAGGATTCCCGTTGAATTCAGATGCAGATGGAACCGAGAGGGCAGTTACTTGTTTGGAAATGACATTGGCAATGTCTTTAATATTTTGCTGAGAAGGCTGAGGCTGCTTCCCGCCCGAAATTTGGGATAGGCGAGAAGTAAGACAACTGAACATTTGAAATAGTGGTGGTTTGCTCTCCAGATAGAAGCTAGGGGGTAGAAGCTTTAATCTTCTCGTGTAGCCCTAGGTGGCTGGTTGGTTAATCCCGAAGAGTATTCAAGGGAGGCAAATCCAATCTTCTTATTAAGAGAGTGCTTTCTGTTGTTATAATCGCCTGGTTCTCGTCCTTAGAGTCTCATGACCCTCTGAGTAGAGTGATTCACAAGTGTTCAACCGCCTTGTGTCGACGGCATCTTTACCATAGATTAGCCATCCGTTTCAGGTATCATTGGGTAACTCCACTTATATGGGCCTCGCTCCGCTCGCGATTCAATCCATTCCATTCGAGACTAACCAATGTTGGACACTAACGAATCAAGAGGTAAGGTAGGCAGTTCCATCCACATCTATTCAATTCGTTATTCCATTCCGGCTGCTTTCAGTCGAATCTTCGTTCTCGGTACTTTCTTCCTAGCCCCAGTTTGACTCACCTCTCTTTCCATATTAGCTAGCAGTGAACAAGAAGAGTGTTCACTTTTCAGGCATAGTTGAAATCATGTAAGTTAGTTAGCCTTAGCCTCTCTGTTCTCCTTTCTTTACAGAAGCGGATTAGAAAGCGCATTAAAAGCTGCTTAAACAAAGGTGGAAAACGGCAGTGAAGGTGGTAGACAAGTTAGCAATGGAAGACAGACAGAGTCGGATACGGCAGTCTCTGGCCAAGGAAATAGAAGCCTTGAGAAAGGAAAATGCGGAGGTCGCGAAGAGAAGAAGAAAGCGTAACCAAGTGAGGTCAGCAGAGGCAGTAGAGCGAGCAAGCGTAGGTTACTTTAGAACTCCATGAGATTCAGTTCTTTCTGAAAGACGTACGGATAGAGATTCAAAGGGAATCTATTCTCTATATGAGATGTGGCCTAGATATGAATCGATCCGAGAGAATTAGACTCTCTCATCTGAGTGGAATAAAGCAGGAAGAGTTCCATTAGGTCTAATCCTGCTGGGTCAGTCTAGTGCATTAATGCCTTAGTTCTTCCCAGCTTTGGTAGAGCCATTCAGCATAGCAGCACTCCTAGATGTTGACAAGGAGAGGTAAGAATACAAAGCTTATAATTTTCTTCTTCTACTTTCATATCATGATTTTGCATATGCTTTTCGTTAGATGTCGAGCTTTTGGCAACTAGGAAAAAATCACATGGCACCCGTTTGAATCCATGCTCATATTTCAAACTGGAGCTCGGCTCCCTCCGAAAATCAAGGGTTCGAGCTCAAGCGCGAATGCCTGCCAATGTTTAGAATTCAAGCTTGGCTACTTTAGAGCTATTGCCTCCAGTCTCGTATAATAGAACATCACAGTTCTTACCAATTCTCCCTCAAACATAATCATGCAAGTAAAATCACGTCATAATTAGTTGATTATTTGCAACCTTTACCGTGGTCAGCAAACTATATGGAGCTATGAAATTGCTAAAAACAAAAGTACAAGCTTCCCGAAGATACAACTTTCATTCTTCATCCAAGCAGCTTCCGATGGTGTTTAGAACAAGAGAGAAACTTCAGCCATTCTCTATTTGTTCACAGAGAAACAATCAAACACTTGAACTGGAAACTTAGCACACCCTTGAATCAATAACATATGAGGAAGATAATTAAAGAGTTACATAAAAAATTCCAATGCAAAACAGAAAAATGATAGAATTTGGAATTTAGGTTTGCAGTTGTCAGACAACTTCAAGGCTGTACAGCTTCAAGAAGTTTCTCATAGACCTGCCTGGCTGATAAATCCTCCACCTGGTTTAAAGATGAAATATCAAAAAATTCAGTTTAGAATAGAAGATTAATTGCCTTGCAATGCCACTTTAGAGATCTACATAAACAATTGGTGTAGGATGCATGGCTTGAAAGCAAAAGATGCGGGCTGCACGTGTGTATGCAAATGTGTCACACAGAAGCTGCTTGTATATGATAATCCCAAGGGAAAAAAAATGAGGGGAAAGCCAAAAAATAATAATATTAATTCTGATAACCAACACGAATATATTAGGATCTTTAAGCCTTGGATGATGAAGAATGGTAATGAGCCAACACGAATATATGTTTAACCCATATGATACAAAATTTTGACTCACCACAAGGAGCTTTGATTTGTTATTCCACCCCCTCTGAAGGGTCATCTGGCTCAGTCTCAAACCCAATACCTGTGCCATAAGAAGTGATACGCTCAGGTTAGAAGGTTAACTTTAAAACTTCGATAAATGGGGCCGCATATGTACTAGCATAAGATAAAGCTTCAGGCTTACTCTGCCCATGAACTCTAAAAGCTCGCTGTTAGCTTCTCCACGGGCTGCAACTGCAGCTACAGTCACTCGAACATCATCAGCATTCACCCCTGGTACCAAGGCATAAAAGGATTAAGTGCCAAGTTTAACGCATCAATTACAAAATTTTCCCTCTAAAGAAACAGATCTAGATATGTTAGGAAAAACATGTCAAAATATGTAACAATTCCATTAGCACAACAATTAAGATTGGCATTCATATCCAAAGTATAAGGAGAGTTCCATAGGTGATTTGACGGGTGCTTAGTGGGCTCCACAAGAAAAAAACTAATAAGCAGGAATATACAATGGAGTTTAAATAACGATTGTGCCATGATAGTAGTTTCGAAAAACCGCTAGTTTAAGGTGGCAACCATTTTTGGACAGAGGGTGAGTATCGTTGTCCAATATTTGAAGTTTGTGGAGAAGATTTGTGCCCTCTCACCTTCCCACATGGATCTATTACAAATTTGGAGAAGATTCTACAGATGTTGATACTTTGATTTTCTAGCGTATACCCGCAATGCACACAACAAAAAATAGACGGTTATTTTTAAGGCGGCTACCATTTTTGGATGGAGGTTGAATATCGTTATCCAATATTAGAAATTTGTGGGGAAGTTTTGTGCCCTCTTGCCAATTTGTAGGTGAGCACTGATGTCCCAATAACCATGGAATAACAGCCCGCAGAAATTGTTTTCGATATATAACATTCATCCACAGAGAAAACATTTAAGTGGATTCAAATCCCCTCTCCCTCTCTATCTATACAGGCTTACCACAAATTCAACAGAGGTTGGTCCCATTTTTATGAGAAAGTACTCAGGTCCTTTTTCTTGTCATTGATTATATTTTGATTATTATGGTTCTAACACTGATTTTACAGATTCTAAAATAAACTGTAACATGGAGCACAACCGTACTTGTGATAGCTGAACGTTGAGCTCGGTCTTCCACTTCAACAGCAATTTGCACAAGCCCATTTTCTAACTGCGATATGCATGGTGGTACAGGAGCATCCTACAGAAAAAAGGATAACAGCAAAGTCTCAAGTTTTGTCAGTTATAGAACATAATCTATCCCAGGATAAGTACGCCTAATGGAAGAAATATGTGCCTGGTAGCACAGGCACAGACACATGGCACAGGTATATTCTCAAATAGCAAAGGAAGGTCAGGTCGTAAACATGTCAAATGTCTAAAAAATTTGGATGCACTACGTAAATAAGATCAATATCCACACACACACCCGTGCCAACCCCCTTCTCTTTCCTGCTGTAGTAGATGATATATTGAACGGTGACATGATTCTGATCAACAATAGAAGTTTTGACTTAAATTTTGGAAATATATAATGACTGAGGCTATGCCTTTGTGATCATTACCTGAGGGTTGGTCTCAGCAGCAACCGTACTAACTGCACCATCAACAACATATATGAAGGAGGCGGATTCTAGTTCTTCTTCGGAACGATAGCAAACAAAGAGCTCACATCCCATGCAGTTCATACGAAACTGCTTCTCCAATTTGCCTTCCCCACTGGACAAGAGGACTGTTGTTAAACTCAATGTAACCAATAGGAATATCATAAAGTTTAAAATGCAGTATTAAGCCCTAAAAACCGTGAAGAAAACTAAACCCAAACTATACACCAGGATGATAATCAAAATCAAAGAGAGGAAGAACCTAACAGAAATGAATATGTATACAAGTGATAACACAGACACAATGAGTTAGAAAGACAATCGCTTGCTAGCAACATTCACAGGAAGATTGCTTGTTTAACGGATCTAGCACAAAGCCAGTGTTGATTTACAAACATGATAAACTAAGTAACTTTTTAGAAATAATTGCCAATTGGCCCAATTCAAACATAAATCCAAATGTATTACTTTCAACCTTATAAATTGATGACTTAAAGTTTCATGTGGTTCTTTCCAGATTCTAACACACACATACTTTTACTTTTCAAGAACAAGCATTAAAATCAAAATTATGCAAAAATTAAAATCATAACAAGCCTTGAAACCCCATGTAAACAAGAAAGTAAACCGAACTTATTCGAAATTTTCCTCTTCTCTCATTTTTTGGCGTGAGCATAATGCTATTAACAGCCCAAGTGGAATAATATATGAGATTAGTTCTCTCATTTTTTGGCGTGAGCATAATGCTATTAACAGCCCAAGTGGAATAATATATGAGATTAGCTTGTGAATTACCGTTTCAGGAGAACTTTTCCTCCCTCATTTATGTTGAGCCTAGCAAGATGCTTCTTCTTGTCCAATACATATGCTTTGTCGGTTTTCCTTTTGGGCATTTTCTGCAACTGCGTATCTTATGAAACGCATAATTTAGAAGCAAAGAAACGTCGATATGGTGTACACAAGTTATGAAGTATAGAACACTCTGCATAAATTTATCCGAAAAATCCAATAAATCTCATTTTCCAGCTTACTGATAATAAATAACGAGCAATGTAGGTATATATAAACAGGGATATTGAATTCTTAGGACAAACACTCAAGCTTAATCGAGGCAAATTGACAAGCCAAATCGAATGGGAAAAGGTAAAGATAAATTTACCCTAAAATCTAATAGATCTCGTATGCAATTACTTGGCATTTTTTCTAGCAAAACATGGTTTCTTATGCATTCAACATGGCCTATACATTTACAACACAGATAATTAAGCTGAATTGAGTTCGATTTATATACTCACATGGAACATAAATGGAAAGTATCAAACTCTGATAGAGAAATCTAATCGTCTTAACAAACTAAAAGCAAATAGAGTGCATATCAACACCCTAATTCACTAAATTTAGCTTAACTCCTTGTATATATAGATGCACATATATATATA
>MKEJ01101321.1:0-14850 GCA_001753735.1 Embelia ribes | reverse complement strand
ATTTCTACATCTCACTTTCTAAAAACAAAAATTGCTCATGCCAATATTTCTAAAAAATCTGTTAAAAATTATTAGAATAACTATATATCTATTTATATTATAATAAAATATAAAAAAAATATTTTCCTTAATTTTAACAAGGCTTTACAGATTTAGTAGAATATTTTTTTTTTCAATAGAAAAATTATGAATAATAGATTTTTCCATTGAGAAATCTACTGTTACATTTCTAAAAAATTCTATACAAATGCAAAAAAAAAAATAAAAAAAATATATAATAATAATAATAATAATAATAATAATAATAATTTTAAAAAAAAAGAAAGACAGCTATAATCCTACAAAATCCCTCTAAAATTTCTCATTTAGAAATTACATGATAGAAATCCATAAATTAGAAAGAATGATGTGAATGCTCTAACCACCCATATCTTAAATATTGAGTCTACTCTTGATAACAAAAATTCTGATCTTACCAATAAACATTACGTCTCCTTAAGAAAGCTAATGGGAAATGGCCATAATTTGCTCCAATCTATAAGACAAGACAAAAAAAAAAGTTAATATCTTGACAACCACATTTTGGAGATGATAGTGATGCTAGGACTTCGAAAACATTTATTTGGAAATACTATAAGTTGCGCAACTTAACATTTTCTTAAATGCAAATAATAGGAGTTGAAAATTTAATTATGATATTGATATGCCTATCATTTACTTTCTCATGAAAGGGGATTAAAATAGGACAAAAAAGTTGTTATCTTCTCTCGTCAATGGCAAAGACCAAAAAAGTTAAAAATAAAAATATTAAAAAATTTAAGAAGATGCATTATGTGAATGAGAATAGTAATAGTTTGAAAAATGATGCATCTTACCCACTAATTTACCTAAAAACATTTCCTATTCATATGAATGTTTATGTATTATTAATTTCCATAAAATAGTACAGTTTAAAATCCAGCCCGAACCGGCTGGTTAACCGATTGAATCAGTACCCAAGCTCGATTATGAACCAATCTAAACCGGTTAACCAGTTGGGACTGAAAACCGATGTATTTATTCAAAATTGCTAAACTCAACTGTTGAACCGCCGAGTAATGTAACCCGGTATCGGGTTTTCATTGTAAACCATTCAATTGATTGATTCAAAGCTTTCAAATTGGCTTCGACCCACTCCTCTTTCCATTGATTTAAAGCTTTCAAATTGACCATCAACTGGAAGTTGAGAAATGACCTTTGACTTGAAAACAAGAGGATAAAAATTCCAATTGCCTATTTTCTCAATTTTTGTTTCCCACTTTCACACTTTTACCATAGAAATAAAGACGTTAATATAGCTTTCAACTTAGAGGGTCAATCCGTGTTTTACGTGTAAAAATTTGGTGGATAGTCTTTTCTATTCTAAGTCCGTTTAGATCCTCAGCACTCTCAAACATACTAACAATATACAGGCAACTCTTGTCACCTTACATAGGTATTATATTAATACAAATGGGTAATTTTGTAGGTAGTTGTTATCGTTTTAAGGTTCTTCGTAGCCTTGGTACCGTAACGATGAAGGTTTTATTAGACCTATGGAGGTTGTAAGTGTGCTAAGCTCCGTGTACTTGGGTTTGGCGATAGATGTAGGATAACGGTATATCATCTATGACTGGAAAATATCACAAATTATTCAATCTTAAATTTGTTTATAGCAATCAGTTGAATGATATGGACTGATTGCCCTGTTCCAGTTAAGGACAGGTTGTTTTCTCGCCGATTCCGATTCAAATCTCAAAGTTTATCTCACATAAGTTTCCGAAACATTTTTTAGCCATATGTGTGGCCGAATAGCCCTAAAGAAAATATAACTTTGCCAAAACCTTGCTTCTTTTCTTATAATTTTTGCAACACACCGATTTTGAGTTTTGTTTAGGCCTTCACAGCTTTATTAGCCTTGAATTTTAACTAAAACTTAGAAGGTCAATAGGTCTCTTACCTAAGGATCACAACATAACCCTTTACTAATGCTTATACACCACGTGTATGAGCTAAAATCGCTAGAGTCTTGTGTTAATTCTCCATTTCTTTCTTTTCTTTCTTTTCCTCTTAATTTATATATAAAAGTATTAAATGTTGACACTCTAATCACTCTGGGTGTTTAACACCCGAAGGATTGTGTTTAGGGCTTGAAATGTGTCCCAAGTGGGACACTTGTCTTGTTTTTAAAAACTGTAACTGCTGGGATCGATCTACTGATTTACTATGTCAAATGTTATCACCTATATGTCGATCATTTTTGCTAAAAGTGAAAAAATTCATGGTGTTACACATATTGTACCAGAGTAGGGGATAAACCCTTGTTCAAGTACCAGACGAGTCTTTCGCGGTACTCAGGGTATGGAAGGGCACTCCTTTGTGAATCTTTATACATAAAATATTATGATACATTTCCCGAGTTGGCATTAAGTATTTCACAACATAAAATAATTGGGGGTATGTGTCTTGTGAGTTTATGGTTGTGATAAGATATGTGAATTTGATGGCAATGCTTATCGTTCATTTATATACACCTTAATTAATGTTGTGAATATTGCTCGATAACTAATCTTGTCTGCTAGTTGTTTATCAACCAACAAATAAGGAAAAGTAAGTAGCTAATGCATGGGGAGCCAAAAAACGAAGTAGCAGGTAGACAGCTCCCCCTCGAAGCTGTAGTTGGGTCATTAGTATAGATGTTATGTAATTGTATTTCAAGAGCATGTTATGTAAATACATTAGCCCTTTTATCTTAAAAGAATATTTGAACTTGAAGGCTCGTTTTGTTAACTATAGCACTTGTAATATGCAAATATATGTGCACTTTATTTTTGCATTATGCATAAGTATAGTCTGTATTCATGGGTAGCTTAAGGCTTCAGCCTCATGTCAAATAAAATACTATTTTCTTAAAAATCTCACGTATCTGGGTTCCTTGGATCCCAGGGGCGTGACAGAATGGTATCAGAGTTAATTGAGTTGCGAAAATATGGTTAAACTGAGATGAGTGCATACATGTAGAGGTGTGAAAGCATCTTGAGGATAAGTTGCATATACGAGTGTTAGCGGTATTTAAGGTAACACCCTGATACCTTGAACATATTGCATAAGATAGTGTGAGTAAAATGATGTGTGATTTGTTGTAAGCAGCTTTTGGGTGGTCAGCCAAGTCGACTTCTAAGTCTGTACTAGAATGGCAGGAGATGCCTTATTAGTCTGTTATGGGGTGGAACCATGGATAGAAGCGGAACACTTGATTGCCAAACAAGTTGTATTATGTGTGTTTGCATGATAAAAAAGGATATAAATACATAATGATATCAATATAAGTAAGAGTAGGATTACAAGTAAGAAGATATATACCCTTATAGAAAGAAATACTTTAGTCACTTGAAGTATTGTCCTTTATTTGAGAATATAGTGATGGAGCGAGTAGAGACCTGATGATGTCCCTCAACATAGTCTTTCTAGAGAGAGACTTCAGTCAGAAAATATATCACTAAAAAGACATCCTCAAACTCATTCTATTTCTCACTTGCTATGACAACATGCTATTCCAATAAATGGCGGACCTTCCTCATACTCAGAGAAATGCAATAAGGAATCAGATGATGAAGTTATTAGTGAAAAAGTTTCTTCTCAAATAAGGACCTATAGTCCCCTTATGGAGCTGAATGTTGGGAGTTTTGACTCGGTCCCAACCAATATTAATATTGGGAATTTGACGACGATTTTGCAAATGGTCATATAACAGATGGCCCAAATGATTGTAGATGCAGTGGCAAATCGAGCCAGAAATAGCTCTACATATGGGGAGGCCCTAATTAAAAAGGCACATCGAAAATTGGGAAGATTGAATGCACAAGTATTTCGTGGTAGAATGGATTCTATGGAGGCTTGTAATTAGTTGGGAAATATAGAGAAAATATTTAAAACTCTGGGTATTTAAGATAGTTTGGTGGAAGTGACTACTGCTCCATTCTACTTGAAAATTAAGGTAGATAAGTAGTGGATGGGTCGAGCAATGACCCTGAATATGCGAAACCTAACTTGGCCCGAATTTAAGGAGGTGTTTCTTGGAAAATATTTTCTCGATAACAAGCAAGAGGAGAAGAGCTGGGAGTTCATGGAGTTAATTCAAGGAAAGAAAACAGTCGAGCAATGTGTTTAAAATTTTGAAACTTATTCTTAGTTTTCCTCGGAAATGGTAGCGATTAAAAATTAAGAGTTAGAAGATTTGAGTTGGGACCATGTGCCTCTATTCAAATGGTATTGACCCTGAACCGATACAATACATAAAAAGCAATCAATGAGGTAGCCATGTGATTGAAAATGGCATAACTAAACGCTTGAAGAATATGGGAAGCTAGAGTAGCAAGGAAGATAAGACGAGAAGGTGTAGAGTCAAGTGCAACTGGCGAGGTTAGAAGTGGAAAGAGATTTAGCGAAAGTAGTGTGTGAACGTAATCACAATCATAGTCAATATCCGTTAGAACGCAACAAAAACTTGAATGAGCGTAAAAGGCCATGTGAGGCCTATGCTCAAAACTCATAAATATGTGCGGCTTTAGCCTCTATTGGTTATAGAAATGAGAATAACCTTGCTAGATGCCTCAAGTGTAAGGATTTGAACCATCAAAATAAGAATTGTCTCCAAAGTCAATATCAAAATTGACATAATTAGGGACATATGTATAGCGGTTGTCCGAATGCAGATATTCAAAATGTAGAATAGGCCCTCAATACTCAGCCGCCCTCAGTCCTAGCACTGTCTATTACTTCTTGTCCCTCAATAGGGAATAAGGGACCTTGTGGAAACCTGTAGAATAGAAGTCGACCTACTGCAACTCCAACTCAGCCACCTCTGGCCCATATATATTATGTTATTTAGGCTATCCCAAAATCGGGAGAACCATTTAAACTTTAAGTTTCTTTATCGTTTATGTCCTCTTGGGTTTTGTTCTTTTCAATATTGGCATATCCCGTTCCTTTATTTATGTTTAGCTTGCTATTTGTTTTGGAATTGGAGCTCACTCTATGGCCTATAAAGTTATCTGCATAAACTCCTCATGGCGCTACTATAATTCCAAACGTGTATTATTGTAATTCTGAACTGATGATTGGAAATTACACCTTCTTATGTAATCTGATAGTAATAGATATGTATGGCTTTAATTTTATTCTTAGAATGGACTGGTTAGTACAATATCAGGCTATTATAGATTGTGACTATCAACGCATAACACTGCAAACCCCTTTAGACTTGCTTATTTTATAGGGGAATGTGAATCCATGAACCTTCCCATATGACGAGCAAAGGTGATTTTGGTAGCCTGCTCACTAACCTTTCTAAATCTGAAATTGATATGTTAATAATTGAATTTCCTCCTATTGTATCATAATTTCTTGACGTCTTTCCTGATGATTTGTACAGCCTCCCGCCCCATTGTGAGATCAAATTTTCAAATGACATTGTTCCGAGCACTGCCTTTGTCTTTTTCACTCCCTATCACATGGCTCCTGTGGAGCTGAAGAAGTTGTAGACTCAATTGGAAGATTTGGAAAGAAGAGAATATATACGGCCAAGTATATTACTGTGGAGTACTTTGGCCCTATTTGTTCAAAAGAAAGATGGAAGCATATGACTTTGTATTGACTATAAGAAATTGAACCAAGTTATGTTCAATAATAAGTATCTGCTTCCTAGGATTGACGATTTATTAGACCAATTAAGAGGTTCAAGATATTTCCCAAAGATAGATTTGCTAATGGGTACCGCATTCAAGACGCATTAAGGACACTATGAGTTTCTGGTAATGCCTTTTGGGATAACGAATACCCCAACAATATTCATGGATTTGATGAAAAAAGTTTTCCACCATTATTTGGACAAGTTAGTGATTGTATTTATAAATGATATCATTGTGTACTCACCATGAGAAAAAGCATACTGAGAGCACTTGTAGATAATACTATTGACTCTCTGAGAACATCAATTCTATGTGAAGCTATCGAAATCTGAGTTCTGGTTGTCGAAAGTGAAATTTTAGGACATATCATATCAGCGGAAGGTGTATTGGTAGATGAAGATAAAGTTAAAGCGATGCCAACATGGGAGAGACCTAAGAAGATATTTGATATATGGAGCTTTCTCAGCCTAACGGGCTATTATCGGTGTTCTGTTTAAGATTTCTCGTATCTGGGGGCCTTATTAACCTACCTCACTTGAAAAGGAGTTAAGTTTGAGTGGAACAAATGGTGCGAATAATCTTTTCAAGAACTAAAGAAGTGGCTTGCCGAAGATCTTATTCTCACTATCTGAGAATATGGTAAAGGATATATAATGTATTGTGGTGTATCTCGAGAAGGATTAGAGGATGTTTTGATGCAGACCAAATGAGTTATGGCAAATGCATCCCTTCAGAACCATGAATATAACTATCTTACTCACAATTTGGAATTAGTAGTGGTGATTTTTGCACTAAAGATCTAGCGGCATTATCTATATGCAAAATAATTCAAGGTCTTCTCAAACCATAAAAGCTTGAAATATATCTTCACCTAAAGTGGTTTTAATTTGAGGAAGCGGAGATGAATAGAGTACTTAGACCAATAAGATTTTGATCTACAATATCATCTAGGGAAAGGCTAACATGGTAGCGGATGCTCTATGTCGGAAAACAAAATTTACTGTAAATTGCATTGCAGTTAATGAATGGAAAATGTTACGTATATTGGGAGAATTTGTACTGGAGATAGTGGAAATGGAAGGACGTGTGACTTTGTATTCTTCATGGTTACAACCAATATTTTATGAAAAAGTAGTGGAAGCTCAATGTGACAATGAGCAATGCATGAAGTTGCAGAAGATAGTGGAAGAAGACCTAGAAGTATGGAGCATTAGTAACGACTGCGAACTCAGACACCTAAGGTGCTTATTTATATCCACAGTTATAAAAGAAGACGTGATAAGTGAATCTCATCATTCTCCACTTGCAGTACGTCCAAGGAAAAATAGGACGTACATGATGTAAGTACGAAGTTTTGGTGGCCTAAAATAAAGAAGGCTATATCAAGGTATGTGGCAAGATGTTTAACTTTCCAATAAGTAAAATTAAAGAACCAGCGACCAGACGGACTTCTACAGTCTTTGGAAGTACCAGGAAATGGAAGCATATTACGATATGTGTAATTATGAACCGAATGACAAACTCAACTAACTTTTGCCAATGAAGAAGACAGATTCAATAAAGATGCTTTCACACCTACATGTACAAGAAATTGTGCGACTGCATGGGACCCCTTGACGATAATATCAGACTGAGATAGTTGATTCACTTCACAATTCTGGAGCGGTCTATAAAAGGCCTTAGGAACAAAGGTATCAATTTGTACAACATTCCATCCACAGATAGATGGACAGTTTGAAAGAACCATATAAACCTTCAAAGATATGCTATGAACTTGTGTATTGGACTTTGGTGGTAGTTGGGAAGATTATATACCATTGATTGAGTTGTATACAATAATAGTCAACATTATAGTATCCGAATGGCACCTTATGAAGTGCTCTATGAATGACCTTGCAGGCTACCATTATGTTAGGTAGAAGTTGAAGACACGACTTTATAGGCCTAGACTTTATATGAGAGACGACTGAAAAGATAAAGTTTATCAAACAATAATTAGAAACAACGCAGAGTCAATAGAAGAGTTACGCCTATTGACAACGATGACCTTTAGAGTTTATAGATGGAGATCATGTATTTTTCAAAATATCACCAAGGAAGAGCATTAAGTGATTTGAAATAATTGGAAAGCTATCACCTTGATACATTGGAAATTTTTAGATTCTTGAACGTGTGGGACTAGTAGTCTATCGATTGGCCCTACTGCCTCAACTTTTAAGTGTTCATCCTGTATTTCAAGTTTCCATACTAGGAAGTATATCCCTAACCCTAGACATATTATCAACTTTTCCAACTTAACGGTAGAACTGGACATGTCATTTAAAATACGACCAATACAAATATTGGACAGGGAAAATGTGTGTTAAGAGGATGAGAAATTCCATTGGTGAAATTTTTTGGAGTGGCAGTAATGTTTAAGAAATGACCTAAGAACTAAGGCCGAAATGAAGACGAATATCCTGAACTTTTCCAAAGACCAAGGTACCCTTACATATTGATGTTATGGAATTTTGAAGACGAAATTTTTTTCAACAAGTGGAGAGCTGTAACACCCTGAAAATTTGACCTTAACAATCGACATATTTATGGAAATAGTAGATTGACTACTCAGTTGACTGATATGTAAAATAAGTTGAATAATGTAGTCGACAACAGTTTTAAAAAAATGACAAGTGTTCCACTTTGGGGATACGTGTCAATAATCAAATACCCTTAATAGAATGTTAACACTCCATAGTGTTCTGGATGTGTTCATATTTCACTTTTACACACAATTGAGAGAGAGGCAGAGAGGGAGAGAGAAAGGAAATAGAGAAGTAGCCGAGATTTTATTAAATCTAAACTCGTATACGTGATGTATCGATGTTATAACTAATCTTTACTGCGTTCATGAGATAAATACCCTTTGACCCTCCTAGTTTATCATTGAAATTCGAAGCAAATGATATTCTAGAACCTCTAATAAGTTTAAATTTGGAATTTTCGTAGCAAATATGTGAAAAGAACGATGTTTTGACAAGGTTAGGTTTTTCTTACCGCTATCCAGCCATGCATGAGCCAAATAATATTTTTGGAAGCTTTTATGGGTATAATTTTAAGGATTGAAACCGGAATAAGCTAGAAAAGGGTCTATATTTTTTACTGGAAAAGGATAATTAGTCGATTGACTGCCCATATCAGTCAATTGATTGCTACGGTTGGTTTTAAAACTAAGATATATGCTGTGTTTTTGAACCATAGGATCCCTTTTTAAGAACAAGAACGAGAAGTTGGGCAAGACCATACCTGAACGATATTTTGAATAGAGGAAAAATCAAGTTAAAGCCTATACAATCGCAATAAAAGTTACAGGTAAGGTTACTTACGGGCAATATGCCCTATGATAATTAAAGTATATTATTTGTATGCAATTATGTGTTGTGTGCAGATTTGCAAGGAATTATTAATGTGCTTGTGATGCCCTATTATGTGCTTTACATGTGGATGAGAAATATTGAGGTTATATAATAGTGAGGCTGCCCATTGTTTGGATATGCCAGAATTATTTTTGCCATTTTCTTATACTTTTATTTAGATTATCAAAAACCAAAAATAAATCTGTCCACAACATTAGCACGTGATCTTGTTTTAAAATTGTAATGGTGGTTGTCTTTTACTTTTTGTTTTTAGCTTATTTAATATATAAACATTACGTAACCACTACTTATGAAATTATAAATTTTGAGTATAATGCCTTTATGGATTTTTCCCATCAGCAGCTCTTTGGCGAGGTATAAATTTAAATTATGTAAATTTTTAAACTTGTATTACACTAAGTTAATATCAAAATTATTCCATGGCAATCTTATAAATTTAACCTTAATTATTATATATTCAAATTTTTGTTCGAAATAAACTCTTTCCAGATATTGTTTGCACTTTTATTTTGTTGGAGTAAAGATATGTAAAAAGGTACTACTAACCTTTTTGCGATACTTTTTTAGGCCACAAGATGTATGATGTTTCTTCTTATTAACTCGGTGAGACCATAATCATAAATAAGTTACCAGTCATAGTTGAATTTTAGCACTCGATGACACAGGGATTTATGTTATTTTCTTGTAGTGGACTAAGTATTAATTTAGGTGGCGTTGTCTTCATGGAGTAATTAATAAATATTTTGGCGGATTTCTACATAGCCGAGCAACAAGTGGACTTAAGTGTAATATTTTAGATGTCATGGTCATAATATAATTCATCAAATATTTCAGAAAAACTTTCTGCAAGGGGAACCACAAACTACTTCATGCAATAGGTGATATTGAAGTTCATCTCTAGAATGTATAAATAAAAAATTTATGAGAGGAAAGGGGGTTTGTAGCTAACTAAACATTAAATTATAGTTCTGCCATGCATGATGGAGCTATAGTGCACACATAAGAAATTTATGGAAGAAAAAGGGTATTATAACTACATAAAAAAAAATTATCGAAAATTTAACTCTAAAACTGCAAATATTAAAAATTTTGATATTAAGAAAAAAAGTTATAACAAACTAGTATCATCGTCCCTACCTCCGTAATCGGGTGTAAGCTGTGAGACTTTTTATAAATCAAGAAATCTGAGACTAAGAGGTGTAAGAAATTCGGAATTGATTTCATGAGCTCAATTGGCTTTTAATTCAGTAAGTATGAGTTATCCACTCTACATGTCACGTCCCGAAATCCGTGACTCGGAAATATAATATAAATAAAATAATAATAATAATAACCAAACCGATTCCCGACAACAATAACAACCTGCCAATAATCTATACATAATATGGCTAATCTCCACAGTGATCCACACATTGAATAAATAATACAATATCAAAATGCAACATACTGAACTGCAAATATATAACTCCACCAAGCAACATGCTCGTCAAAATGAAATAAAGAAATATGTACTTCAATTCTTCATCCATAATACATCAACGCATCAACAACAAGACCATGCTAAATGCAACTACAAAATATCTTCCGCTACTGGTGCATGCAATAACAACCTGATCCGTACTCCACTCCACCACCTCTACAAAATCACAAAAGTCCAAAATACATGTACTACAAAAATATAAAGGTCAAATTCTAAACAAAACTATAAAAATGATTCTAAGTATGTACATGTCATGAATGGACACACAAATATACAAAGTTTTACTTTAATAACAAGTAGCACATGTCTACGACATGAAAGGTAAGTACTAAGCCTACAACATATATAATCTTGGCTTGAGAGGAAATATATATACATCATCATGCTATGCCATCACCACATACACCATCGTCATACGTCATCGCTATATGCCATCAGCGTATACTATCGTCCTTCCTATAGCCATCGTAATTGCACATCACCCATCGCACATTGCCAATGTATATTGCCATTGCACATCACCATCGCCATACCACATTGCCTTTGCCTTCGCACATGCGTATTGTCATCATACATTGCCATCGCCATTGCTATTGCACATTGCCACACACATTGTCATTGCACATCGCCATTGCCATCACCATTGTATAGAGCCATCTCCACTGCCATGACAAAATATACATCCTGAAGGCATTGCATGCCCCTGACTATTACATCACAAAGGCATGTCAAGCCCTCGACTCCTCGTATAAAGAAAGCATATAAAGCCCCCGACTCCTTGCATAGCAAAGGCATATCAAGCCCCCGATTGCTCGCATAACAAAGACATATCAAGCCCCCCGATTCCACATCAAAATTTATAAAGGGCAAGCATCATATGCCCACTCCTATTTATTAATCCAAACTCTACATTACGAAGGCATCACATGCCCTGTAAGGATCCACCACACACTGTGATGTAATCGATGCCCACAATGACCCACCACACTTTCAGTGACACGATCAAAGTCTAGCATGATCTGCCATCTCTTAGTGACACGATCATGTATGTTCCTTTAACGACACTCATCGAAAGGCTCACAATCATAAGTGAAAAATGCATAACGAAGGCAACTCATGCCCCCAAATATCAAATACACTGAACATTACATCAAGAAGGCATCGCTCATGCCTCTCCACAATACACTGCACATCACATTAGGAAGGCATCTCTTATGCATCTCTAAAATATATTGAACATCATATCAGGAAGCCATCTCACATACTTCTCCAAAATATACTGCACATCATATTAGGAAGGCATCTCTCAGGCCTCTTCATAATACACTGAACACCAAATCCTGACTCAAAGCTATTAGGTGCTCTCCCTGAAGGGCATCAAACCTAACTTAGAACTATCAAGCGCTCTCCCCAAAGGGCATCAAACTTGACTCGGAGCTATCAGGTGCCCTCTCCAAAGGGTATTAAACCTCACTCACAGCTATCAGGTGTTATCCCCAATGGACATCCATATCCACTGAATCTAGGATATCAGGTGCTCACACACACACACACACACACACACATATATATATATAACCCCGTACATGTATAATCAACTTTGCTACAACTCCGCCACTCCTTAACGTTTTGCCACGGATATGCCTACACTCTGCTACGGATATGTTTACACTCTGCTAGGGGTATGCCACCACTGTCACTGATATGCTACCACTGCCACTGATACACCACTGTTACGGATATATCACTGTTATTGATATGCCACTACCACCACAATTATGTCACCACTACCATGGAAGTGCCATAGTTATCACCGATACACCACTGTTATCACCAATATGCCATCGTCATGGAGACATCACCATTACTGACACATCACTGCCACAGATGCATGTACGTCACCACAGTCATAGATATGTCAATACAACAAAAAAATATGCTAACACAGCCACAAAAATGCCAACAGCCATAGATACACCAATACGACCACAAAAATGCCAACACAACCGCATATACACCAACATGGCTACAAAAAATATAGCCACAGATACGCCAACATAGCCACAGAAATGTCAACACAGCCACAGATAGTCCACCACTGTTCTACCATATATGTGTGTGTGTGTATATATATATATGTGCATATATTATGATATATATAAATATATAACCATGCCACAAATATAAAATAGATACTAACAATACTTTTATATACGTAACTAACCAAAAAAATAACAACATGTTATATATGTCGATATATATATAGAAATTCAGATTTATCTTATCATTCTAAATTTGTTTGTATTTTATACGCTTCCAAATGCCACCATAGAATATCTTGAGCTCAACCCCGATAATTATTCTTTTGTGCCTTCAATGTGGGCCACCACCGCTACCCAAATCACGTCAATCCTATACAAGTAAATGGTCACAACATTTAATGAAAGCATTTTCTAATTTTATTTCACGTCTTGACTAGTACGTAAATCGAGAAATGTAATCGAGAAATAAAACAATGAAACTTAAGTCAACGCACTGCCATCGGATGGTGAGTAGAAAATGTATAAGCTTCGAGCCCAGACTACCAACGAAACGAGATGAAATCAGTCCGAAACTAAAACCATAACCCCCCTTGATTTGATATATCTTCGAGTCTCAGATCATAGTGAACCTGTACAAGGAAACGATCCCCTTGGGATAAAAACCAAGAATATCAAATTTGATTCGACGTACGGCAAAGGTATGAAAATCAAGGAAAAACAAACGAGAATAAGAAACGAAGAAACTTACGCCAAAACATTATCTTCAAAACAAAGGTTTCACATATCCAATTATTTTTTGCGGATAATGTCACGAGCTAGATGGATTATGGGCTAGAAGATCGAAGGGTGTGAAATCCTCCTTTCTATCTCCCTCCTCTCTTTTCGGTAGTCAAAAGTAAAATGAGAATGTGGCAATCATTTCAAGTGATAAAGCAGTGGGATCCAACTCGCAAAGCTTTCCGGCGATCTGTCCGAAGGTGTGTTCGCTGGCTAGCAACCGTCAGAAAACATATCGGACACCTATCAGACAACAAGTCAGACGCAGGCTGAACTCTCTAGAATTTTTAAGCAAAAGGTCCGACCCTTTGTTCGACTATCAAGCAGATATTGGGCACACTAGTTTTTCTAAACTTTCAACTAAGTCTTGATGACCAAACCACAACTCAAATCCACCTCATACGAATATGAATACAATATCACGACACTGAAAACTACCAACGAGATAAATAATAATACTATAATTCAGATAGCACTATCATTTATTAAAACGAAAAATTTTTATGGAATTTTTGAGACAATACAGTAAACTCCATTAATACTTTCTTTTCATAATTCTTACGTAACCCATTGATTTTGATGATTTATGTCGCCAAGAATGTGACCCCTTTTTTTTATATATAAAAGAGGATTAATTGGATTGTGAAATGGATCATTATCAGATGATTTGTATAATTGTTTTTCCGATGGTGGTGGTTGGAAAATTCACTTGGCAGATTGTGAATTGTGTATAATAATCGATCCGAGTTGAAGATTAGTGTTTGTAAAGAAATGTGCATTATATTATTGTTGAATTGATTATTCGTCCGTGTCCATTTTCTTTATTTCGTATATTATTGATAATTATGTTTACTGGTCTCCACAGCTTACCCCAGCATGCCCCCTACAATACTAGTTTCATTTTTATCAGATAAAATGACGGATAAATGAGGATTGAGGAGAATCTACAAATACAAGGCATAGTTGCTCTGAAGCCATATTTCTAGTCATAAAGAAAATATTTTATTTCTAATAAAAGGGTTTATACTTAGTATTTTTTATGAAGATGTTAATTCTCTAATTTTATTTTATTATTTATTTTTTTTGACAGCATGGAAACCTCCGGTTTTTATATATTTTTTCAAAATATGAAAATTTAGAAAGTTCCTTTATGCTGATTTTTCTTTACGTGAGATTCAGCAACATACGTTAACCCCTGCTGACAATTTTTTTATGATGTCTAACTTTCACCAACTGATGGAGATCAAAAAGGAAGATTCTGATATTTTAATTTATTTATTTATTCAAATAAGTTAGCATTTTATTTAGTTTAATTTATTTCCTTTTTTAGAAAGATTTAGTTTAATATTAGGTGATTCTCTTGAGGCCTATACATATGATATCTTTAATTGTTTCCAAAAGACTGATTGATGAATAAAAATTTGAGA
>MKEJ01101314.1:0-10391 GCA_001753735.1 Embelia ribes | reverse complement strand
ATTCCGAATCCCGAATCACAAATCACAAATTCCGAATCACAAATCACAATCACAAATGTGTCCCATGACCCACAATCATTCAGAATAAGGTCTTTTCACAAATAGACCCGAGCATCACCCTAACTCGCATTGCCCCTTGGATCCGGGAATCGTAGGTCCTTATCACAAATATCACAAATTACAAATGGGGCTCTCAGCCCGGGACATTTCATGTCCTAATCACAAATGGGGCACTCATGCCACCGTATAAAGGTCTTTAAGTAGAGGTGTCAAGTGTTACCCCGAAAGGTACCTGACTCAGAGCTGTCAGATGCTCATATAATATATATAAACGATACGAGAAGTGCAGGTGTCATGAGCTCAGTACAAGAAGCGCAGGTACAATGATCGTAGCACGAGAAATGCAGGTGCCATGAGCGTAAAGATCTCCACATGTACATATAGGTCTCTCTTATATGTATATTACTGCACATGCTCATATCTCTCTAGTATATGTATCTCTCTCCTCATACATATATCTCTCATATAGGTATATCTCCTCATATAGATATATATATCCACGTCCGTAGTCAACACCATTGCAGCTTCGTTGTTCCGTAATCATCTGTCACGGATATGCCACTATTATCACGGTACCATCACAGTCACCACAGACACGCCAACAGTACCATGAATACCCGTGACACCAATATGAATGTGCTACGACACCAACACGTATGCGCCTAACACCCACAACACCAACACAAATGTGTCATAACACCCAAAACACCAACACAAATGCGCCACAAAACCAACACAAATGTGCCACAACACCAACACAAATGCGCCATAACACTGCCACAATACTAACACAAATGCTCTATAATACCAACACAAATGTTATGACTATAGATATAATTATATACATTGGTAGGCTATAATGTATGTGTATATATGTAAACTATAGAAGTAGAAATCAACTACTATAGCACGCCACGCAGGCTCCAGATGTCACAAACTTGCCACGAGTACCACGAGTGCGTCTCGAATACCACGAATACGTCACAACACCAATATGAAGACCCTGACTCTAACGCGAAAGTGCCACAATGCCAATTCATACACTTTGAATATATATATATATATATGCATAAACTAATTATGCTATTTATTTCTCCGAAATCATTTTTCTACACAAAAATGATACCATATGCCCAAAACATATAGCATGCCAAACATGTAAATATATTGATGGAGATTCCACAATATATTAAGGTCCTGAATTTGCCCACACCTTGTAGGCCTCCCGAAAGTATATAAAATGCCCTTTTTTCAAATTCTCGCCAAGTCTCGTCTATGGGTTCCTGAATGCCACTTCTCGTACCTCCAATTTTATCGACCTCTGCTATCTGAATGACTGTGATCCTATACATGAAAACGGTCTACACAACATAAGGAAAATAATTCCTAATTTTATTCCGCCAATCGCTATTGGCACGAAAATTGAGGTATCGCCCCCGAGAAAATAAGACGATATAATTATACCAATACGTAGGAAATGAAATGGCGAATAGAAAAGGTATATACCTCGAAGCCAACCGATGAGCAAAACTAGATGAAATTGCCCAAAATTCCCCAAAGCTCTCGAAACTTCGAATCCCAAAACGATCAATCTACGGACCTCGGATCATATTGAACCTATATATAGAAACTTTGAACCACGAGACGTAATGAACACGTTCATCAACTTTATTTTTACAAACAAACTCAGTATGCAACCTAAGGATAAATAAACGAACAAACGAGAACGAGAAACTTACGTCAAAATGCTCTCCTCGTGACTTAAACTCTGAATACGCATTTATTTTCCCCAGATCACGGCCCGAGCACGACGAACTCGAGCTCCCTCTCTCTTCTCTCTCTCTCTTCTTCCTTCTTTTGTGTTGCCTCTGCTGTTTTCACATGTATGTATGTATAAATGTGTATAAAACACATTTAAATAACCAAAAAAAAAATAGTGGGGACCACTGCTAAGGCTGATTGAACTGGACAAATTATTTCGGGCCCCTTTTTGACCACTCTACGCGTCGAATTGGCTTGTTGTTACACAAAAGTTGTACATAATTGAATCTTTTTTCCAACGACATTTTGTAGGGCCAAATCGGACTTACAATTTGAGAGATATAGCCAAAATATGAAACTGGTGTCACGTTTCCTTACATATTTTTCCTAAATATTTCAAGCCACTTTTTGACCATTCTCCACTTTTAATTAAATTTTTAACAAAACATAAAAGTCGTAAATAAATGAAATAGCTTTCCATCGGTATATCATAAGCCTCAATCAGAATTACGATTTTTGAGATATTACCAAAAAATCAAACTATTGTCATGAATAGAACTTGCATTTTTGCGTTTAATCATTTCCCGATGTCAAATCACGATCACAAAAAAATCGCCCACCACTTCCAAACGCTAGTATACAATGTATATTCTAGAAGAAAAAGATTATAACCCACATAATATTATTTAATGACGTGAAAAATTTACCTGTAAATTTCGAGACGTTACAATATATGTAATGTTGTTAGATGATAAATAAGACATCAAAAACCATGCAAGTAGTGATTTCGAGGATGTAATGTAGCGGGCCAAGATCAAGAACAACAAATGTACCGTGCAGTTGGTTAATAGACTTAAAATAGCAATAAGGGAGGATCCCATCACAATACTATCATGACATAAACAAGGACATAAAATTGATATTGAGAAATACATAAAATAGAGAGTGATAAGTCAAATTTACTCCTGCGGAAACCAAACAAGGATAGATGGTGACTGAGTCTAGCATACCATGCCTGAGATGTCTGTTTTAAACCATAAAATAATTTTTTAAGGCAACAAAGGTGGTGATGAAATGTGGGATGCATAAAGTTCGGGGGTTGTTGCATATACACTTCCTTGGTAAAATGTCCATGTAAAAGGCATTGCTTACGACGAACTAGGAGATGAGACTCCCTGACGAAATACCTTAGGAAATAATCTAGTTGTGATTCATTTAACAACAGGATCATAAGTAGCACCGAAATCAACACCCTTATGTTGGTGAAGTTCTTTGGCGACAAGTTTGGCTTTGTACCGATTAATAGTACCATCCACTGTTTGTTAAATTTTGAATACTCATTTACAACTGACAACATTATGATGTGGGGAAGGGGGTACCAAACTCCAAGTCCCATTTTCCAGCAAGACGGGGAATTTATCATTCATGGCATTACCCAATGCAGATGTTTTATAGCCTCAATAAAATAAGTGGGTTTAGTCTCATTGCCAGTAGGTTGTACTGTAAATGCTTTGGATAAGGTCCACCATGTCATCCCATCATTAAAATTCTTAGGTTTTGAGATATTTTTGTGTGCCCGAGTTTGCATAGCATAAGTTAGGTCCGTCGGAACACACATCATAACGTAATGAGAATGGACCGAGGGTTGGCTGGGTTGCGGTGAGAGGGTTGTAGTAGCAGGCTGGGCTGAGTGTAGTTTTTCTTAAGTCACAATTGAGATAGGGCTGGGGCGGATTGGACTGAAATGGCATGGCTAGTGGACTTGGCGAACAGGTCTGGCTAGGTGTGTGTCAGTTAGATAAGGGAGGACGGTACTTCGCATGGACTGATTGTATGGTTTTAGCAGCAAATTTGAGTATGAGTAATGATATTCATACCAAATATTTATACCAACTACTTTTACCAACTTGGATTGTGTGGTGCGTAATCAGCCATATCATCACATACTCTTTATCTTCCATAAGAGTAGGATGATATGGTTAATTATGAACCACTCAATTCAAGTTGGTACAAGCAGTTGGTACAAATAGTTAATATGAATATCATTACTCTTTGAGTATTGAAGAAATTAAACCTATCATGGTTGTCGAAATAGTAGGCAGTGTAAAGGACATGGTGATTAAGTTTGTGGTGACATTTATCGATAGCTCTGATACCATATTTGAATATAAAAATAAGACTTTAACAATGAACAATGGAAGTAAGAAATGGTTGGTTGAATGCCAGAGACATGGCTGGCCTTCATTCATAAATATTGCACGATTTGGTCAATCCTATAAACAGGGTAAGAGCATATCTATAATTTATTACAACATATTAAAAAGATAAGATGCAATCCCAAAATTTAATCAATCCTAAATTACTATCTTGTGCCATATCAATATCCTTTAATAAAACGAAACAAGCCCTTATTATCTTTATCATTATATACCAACAAAAAAAAAAAAAAGAAGAAGCTTGATTTGACATAAAATATTTAAATCACCCTATCTCCAAATGTTGAATCAAGCATCTTGCTAGCATATATACTACTCCATTGGACATTGAGATGCGTATATGAGTATTTGGTAGCTTAAAAACTTTCATAGCAGTGTCACTATATTTGAATCACTATATTCTGGGTATTGAGATATAGCGATCTAGTGAATAGTAAAATCTCACAATAGAGTAGTTATTTTCAATAGTTAAATAATAAAATAATAAAATCAAATCAAAACTCCTTTAAATTAATTTTTTTCTAAGTTTTAGGATGCGCTATTCATAATATTTATGAAATTCAATTAGACAAAAAAACAAATAATACTTTTTTCGGTAACTAATTTTTCAAAATTGCTTAGAGTTTTATTTTTCAAATTGAGGAAAAAGTTAACATGTCTTTATTTTTGTTTTGTAACTTCAAGAATGAATAGTGATAATTTTTGGAACTCTACAAGAATATTGCATTGTTTTTTTTTCTCTAAATTTCAAGTACTTCCTTTTATAGGAATCTAATCTAAGATATGAAATGTACAATTCTGAATTGTCAACATCATTTTTTTCACATGATTTTTTAAAAGCAAAGTATAAATATGTAGTCTTGTCATAATTCATATCTTTATACTTGTAAAGAATATGAAATATAAAAAATAATTCTTAAAAAAATTGTCATATACCTTTATAAATACTGACATAAATAATAAGCTTGAAAATCACTTGCCATACTCATATTTACAAACTTTAGCTCATTCTCCAATATTTCTCAATGGATTTACTCTTCTCTTGCTTGAATAGAAACCATGAGTTTTTAAATGATTATGACTTCCAGAAGGCATTCTGAACTAGAAGAAACCATTCATAATGAATCCCTATATCTGATGCCACTCGCGGAGAGCTCTACAAAAACAACCGAAAAAAAGAATCATGTCGATCATGACTTCCAGAAGGCATATGAACAGTGGTGTAATGAGTACTTCGCTGCTAATCCCATCTATACCGACGATCAATTTAGAAGGAGGTTTAGAATGAGCAAAAATTTAAATATACATATCTATAAAGCAACAATATCTTGTGATAATTACTTTGTGCGGGAACAAAATGTGGTCGGCAAACTCGGTTTTCATTCACTAAAGTAACCGTTGCCTTACGTATCTTATCTTATGGTATTAGTGCTAATTTTACATATGAGTATTTGAAGATCGGTGAAAGTAAAGTTGTAGAAGCTTTGATGCGTTTAGTAATAGTTATATGTAAAAAAATTGGATCGACCTATCTTGGAACACCAACTAAATCTGATATTGCTAAATTGCTTCTAATTAGGGAGGCCTGTGGATTTCAAAGCAATCTAGGAAGTATAGATTGTATGCATTGAAAATGGAAAAATTGCCCTACCACCTGGGCAGGAAGCTACAAAAGTCATTTCCGTGAACCAACCATAATATTAGAAGCCGTGGCATCACATGATTTGTGGATATGACATATATTCTTTGGACTTTCGGGCTCGAATAATGATATTCAAGTTCTTGAATATTCTCCCATTTTTAATGACCTTGCTGAGGGATGAGCTCCACGTGTTGAATTCACCAGCAACAATACGACATACAATATGGGGTATTTATCTTGCTGATGGAATCTATCCACAATAGATGACGCTTGTGAACAATACAATTGCCCAAGATCAAAAGCAATCTCACTTTGCAATGATGCAAGAATTGGGAAGGAAAGATGTGTAGCGAGCTTTTGGAGTACTCCAATCCAGGTTCAATATTATTCGCAACCTTGTGTGCTTCCATAATAAGTGTGACTTGGTATATATTATGAAGGCTTGCATTATTATGCATAACATGATTGTTGAGGAGGAGCGTTACTTATATAAGCAGGTAGAAGATGGAACATATTAGGAAACGTATGACATAGAACCACCCCAACCTATAGAGCGTAGTCAAGAGTTTGACTGGAAGAAGTGGCATGAAATTCGACGTAATCAAGAAACTCATACCAATTTGAGAAACAATCTAGTGGATCATTTATGGGAGCATTTCAATCGCTTATGATGAAATTTGTGGGTTTGTAAGAGTATTTATGAGCATTTTCTTTCTTAGTTTCGTGTGAATTGCGTGGGTTAGTAATGAGTGACAAATGTTTGTTTTAATAGATGCTATTCCTTTGCAAAGTATGTAAGGTCAAAATAGCTCCAAACAACTCAAAAATTGATGCAAAAATTGCACATTCAACCTCCTCAAAACTGCTAAAAAACAATTCAAGACTAACTAAGAAACATCCGGAAAACTGCTCAATGGAGCTCTTCAAAACTGCTAAACAAAAACTGCATAAAACCACACAAAAAACTGCTCACACAACTCAAAAACTGCACACTCGAGCTCTTTAAAATTGCTAAATAAAAACTACATAAAAGGAACCAAAAAACTGAATAAAAGTTGTAACTCCGAGCTCCTCAAAAATGCTAAAGAAAGTGCTTAAAATCGATCAAGAAAGTTCATCAAAAACTACTCAAAAAAATGTATATTCAGCTGAAAAATAGCACATAGCAAAATTGTATATTAATACTTCATCAAAAGGTAATTTCCTCATACAATAAGAGAAACTAAACATGGTTTTCTACAGCCACCAAAAAAAAGGAACAAAATACATAGTCCAAAGGATTTTTCATACTGCATTTGCAAAATACAAACAAGTTTTATAGTTAGCAATAATACTTGACACATTGTCCTATAGTTAATAAAAGTTACTTGATGTGAATATATTGGAGTATATTAGTGGAGTTTTTCTGCACCATGCTCGCAAGGATATCCCATTGTTGCAACTCCCATTAAGCACTAGTAGTACCTGTCATTTGTGTCACGTCAATCTTCATAGCTTTATCATCTGTTGCTTGTTGCTTAGCATGTTTGGCCTCATGTGTAGCAAATTTGGCTTCCTCACTTGCTTCCTTGTTCGCTTGGAATATTTTTTCTTGTAACTCGTAGTTCCTCAAAGCAAGATCAAATGCTCATTCACCTTGCTCCTCAACTATACGTTTCTGCCTTTCGTGATGCCTTTTGCTTTGGGCTTGTGACTCATCAAATTTTTCAGCAGCAATGAGCATGTTTGCAATCCTATCCTTTCATTTTTCACCTTCTTTTACAGCCTTTCTACCGGTAGGCCACTCAACAACCAGAGATGTAGAGCTATTACTCTCTCCTAAATTAACAACAGGAACTTGAGTTTCATGGACGAGTTTGAAATCATCATGAACCATCCCATCTCCATTAAATTTTGGAATATCACGAAGCACAACCCAACATTTATGATACTTGAAAGCCCTATTATTTTCCGAGTCAAATGTGGGTAAAGTTCTTTTTTCCTACATAAGAATAAAAATATTTTCCTAACAAATAAGAGAGTTTCTAAACATAACAATATAACTTAACAAGAAAACATATATTAGAGATTTGACTAACCAAATCTTGTTCATTACAACCGCTAGGATTTAATAATTTTAGGTTGCTCAAGATGGCAATAAATTTTCTAATGTCCCTATGTATCTTTCACCATCTATTCTTCAGTGAAATTGCCAAACGGGAAGGATAATCCCCACGAACCTTATTGTACTCTTGCAATGCACGCTTCCAAAATTGAGTATCTGTGTGATCTTTTCCCCTAATAGGATTCTGGCTTGTTTGAATCCAAGTTGAGTAAACAAAAACGTCATCCGCAGTCGGGTAGTTCTTTTCTTTTTTTTTTTTGCTTGGATTTCTCCGTTCCAAACGTAGTTGCCCTTTCTTCCAAAATTGTTGGTTCATCAATCAAAGTCGTTGCCGTCAAACAAGAAATAATACAAAGAAATATGAACTATAAATGACAGAAGCAACATTTGTTTAATCCCCACTGATCATATTCAAGCTTCCATGTTTTAAATAATCCCCGAATACTCAGATTTATAAAATAATCATAATTAAACAACAAATTGCAGTTTCACAAAATAAAGAGCAAAAAAATCTCTTAACAAAGCAAACAATTAAAGAGGTGCAAATTGCAATTTCAATCAATCGAAAAAAATTTCAAACTTAGAATGAATGAATAGGAATCTCCACACCAATAATAACTAATAATTAAAAATAATATTTAAACAAAAATTGACAAGAAATATACAAATTCACAACCCTAGGATAAACCCTAGAAATCGGGGGAGGTGGTTTTACTTTGATACGTAAGATTCACCTCCACACATTCACGATTCGATATAGAGAGGGATATTTCGTTGAAAATTGTGAACGAAGAAAGAGAGAGAAAGAGAGAGTTGTAACAAGGAACAGAAGAGTGAAGAGAAAAGAAAGAAATTTTTGGTTTTGTTCACTCCGTACAAATAATATAAGCGAACAAAATAATTTAGTACCAACGCTACAATAGCTTATTCTGGTAGCTAAATTTGCTGACCTAATTTCATTAGGCTCTAAATTTAACTACTATATTGTAGATATAATAACTTGCTGTGGACTGTCTTTTTTATCCAGTAGCTATATGGGTCTCTATATGTATTTAATACTTGTTTTGTTGACTCTGCTGAAAATGCTCTTATGAGTTTATATTTTTGCACAAAAAAATAAGTATTTTAAGTAATGCTAAAATAGAAGATAATATTTTTGAAAATTTTAAAGTAAGAGTTTGTGGAGATAAAGTTTTATCATTGGGAATCGATCGTAGAGATCATTGGTAATTGAGAAGTTGACTATTATTTTGGGGTTCTCCGTTGGGTATTAAGTTTCTTATTTAAGTATTCAATATTACTTTTATTTTTTGTGGTTATACTTTTGTATCTATTTAAAATTAAATCTCTCGCATATACAGGAGGTGATTTTTGTTGTACTCTCTCAATTGGCTAGTTAATTAATTTTGTCAATGTGTAGATCCATGGATTTTGTTTTTACTATTAGTTTGGAGAAATTTTTCTCACGTTAAATTTTGGTGTCTTTTACATATCGTTATTTATTTTGTACTTGTAGTTGATTATTGTATTCTGACATTAGGCCATATTGGTTATTTGTTTGGGTTGCGATTTGGGGGCGTGAATGTTTGAACGCTATTCCTAACAAGTGATATCGAATTTGGTATAGAGCTCTTGTGTGTGTTTGATACCAACAAGTGGTATCAAATATTGGCTCTCGATCTTTTTTGTTGATAAGATGAACAATATCAAAACAGTTGGGATGGCATGTTTGGAAGGGTAAGAAGGAATAAGTTTTATATATGAAGGATTTGTCATTGCTGGTGTTTTCAAAAGCGAAACTTGCAGGAAAAACTAAGGAGGAATGGAAAATTCTTCATTGAAAGTTTATGGATTTATTCACCAAAGGGTAAATAATAATGTGTTGAACTATATAATAAATGAAACTGATGCAAAGGCTCTTCGGAAAAAAAATGGAGGATTCATATGCTAAGAAGATTGGCAATAACAAGATGTATGTTATTGGTCAGATGATATACTCGCGGTATGAAGAGGCTAAGCCTATGGCTGCACATTTGGGGGAATTTCCAAGGTTTGATATGCAACTAAGTAACATGGGGTGAAACTCGACAATAAGTTGTAAGCCTTTTAATTTTTGTGGACACTGCCAAATTCATTTGAGACTTTGAGGAATACGTTGTAAAATTCTGTAATTGATGGAAATATCACCATGGTGATGGTGAAGAGCTGTATGATGTATGAAAATATGACAAAAAAGACTATGGCTCCTCTTCATATGCAAGATACTCTTATTGTAGAATCTAGGGGGAAGTCAGAATCGTAATTCAAGAGCCAGAAGTTCTTCGAACGGTGCTTGAAATTGTTGGGCTAATGTTAAGTGCCATTATTGTTATAAAAAGGGTCACTTAAAATCGAATTGTCATAAGTTTAAATAGAAGGTGAAGGTTGATGACAAGAATAGTGAAGATGCAAGTATTGTTGATGTTGACTTTTTGGTTGTTCGTGATGATCCGCCAGTAGGGAAATTATATAATGATTCGTATTGGGTAGTAAGAAGAGTGTGTTCACTCATACTTCTCCACGTCGTAGGGTATTCTCTTCTTATAAAGCTTATGATTTGCTAATATTT
>MKEJ01101301.1:0-13184 GCA_001753735.1 Embelia ribes | reverse complement strand
TTTATTGTAATTTTTTTTGAAATTAATAAAATTGAAACTTCCAAAAAAAAGTATTTGGAGGATTAACAAACATATATGATTAAAACAAAATCAGGTAATATACAGCAACCTAAACTGGCCCCTGAACCGAAATGATGGTACCTAAATAACCAATTTTGTATAGCTATTAAAAAAAAAGAACAAAAATCCTAGAAATAAGCCAGAGCAAAGGGAGTTAAAACCAGACCAAATAAATAAATAAATAAATAAATCAAAACCTACAAGTTGCAAGAGGGTGGCGAGGACCAAAGAGGTGAAGCAATAATTTACTATTAATTTCGCAAAGTTATTACCGATTTTGAAAAGGTGAAAAATAGGAATTAATTTTCCGAGCAGTGACGGCGAGCGGACGCGGCAACCTCCGGCGGTGGCGAGAGAGAGAGAGAGAGTTGAAAGAGAATTAGGGCTGTGTGAGAATATAAATTGGGGGTAATTTTGGTATTATGATTTACTTATTTAAGTTATAGTTTTTTTTTACGGTAAAATAATCAAAAAGGTTATCGGTTGAGTTCTTGTGAATTAACTGACAATTTCCTAAACTAAGGATCAATTCTTAGCTATTTGATAAATTTTAAAATAATTATTTTTAATATTTTTTTTTAAGGGTGCTTCTCATAATCTGTTTCTATTTTTTTTATTATTTATTACCTAATAACTTGATTTATATTTGTTACATTCTCTATGCATATGTATTTTTGTCATTTTATAATAAAAAATATCGCTTCATAAAACATTACACTATTTATCAAAGGAATTTTTGGAATTTATTTACCAAATAATAAAATTATTTCCGTAATTAAAATCAATTTTGAAAAATAATTTTAAGAAGTGAAACTCTCTTAGAAAACAAAAAGGGGATGAAATTCAGTTTGGATTTTTAATGTGTTGAAGTAAAACAATAAATAAAAACATCCAACCATAATTTAGTTTTTATGAAAAAAAAAAAAAGTAGAGATAGAATTTAAAATTTCAACCAAATAAAGAACCGGAATCTTAGCTATTAACTATTTTACTTGTATTATTTAATTCATCTTCGTGCCGAATATAGGATAGACTATTTTATTTAAATTCTTCTCAATAATTTATTAGATTATTAATTTCAATTCATTTGAAAATTTCCAAAAAAAAAAAGGCCAATACAAAGATTATATTCATGCTCTACTTTGATAGAGTTACGGTGGATCTTACATAGTCAATGACTACTAATGAGAGAAGCCCTGTCTTGAAAAAAAAATTCTTGTAATAAACAAAAGTTATTTTATTTTTGGGATAAATTATTATAAAGAGGAAAATACTTACAACTAACATTTTTTAGTGTTTTTAAATTAAGATTAGTACTAATAAAATATCCGAGGTTCATAACTATTTTATTCTTATACTACACTACAGTAATTCAATATAAATAATTTATATATACTACAAGAAAAAGTTTTGATGTGTTAAGAGCAAATCCACAAGTCATCTAGTTACGGCCCACTCTTTCATAGAGCAATTTCCGAATCAACCTATTTCGAGAGTACTAGTATTTAATTGTATATTTTAAACAAATAAGTTAATTTGTTTCTGATTAAAAAAATAGCTGACAAATCAACTAATAAATTATAACTTATTTAGGTTAAAATAACAAGCAAATTCGGTTTCATCCAAATAATATCCTATTTTTAAATTAAAAAAATTAATAAGTCAAAATCATATAGGCTGGAACTTATAAGTTGTAATTAAAAAACCCCATGCACGGAATATGCACTTAGCTCATGTCGCTGCTATTACTGCAAACATCTTCGTACGCGTGATCATTTGCGCAACCTCCCACATAGTTTGGCAGTCTGTTTGGATTTACTTTTATTTATTTAATTTTTATTTTTTATTTTTTATTTTTTGCCTTGGATATAAAGGTTCCCAGTTCGGAAACTTGTCCGAACACTGACAGGTTCATCAACAATCCGGGCCATAGACCCAAGTTCGAACTCAATCCAGGCTTTTTTACTCGATTTATAATCTCAAGCTCTTTCTCATCGTACTTAAATTCAAAACAATGACTCGTTACAATTTATGGGAACATTCAAATATAAACTATTAATTTCAGTATCGACAGCATGCTTAAGATATGTATTTGCAGCATATGCTGTGCTCAAACTCATACTTTTTCCCATAATCTGTATCCGTTTCCCAAAAGCAAATATTAAATTCTGTTTGAAATGAGAGAAATTTGCATTATCCTGAAAATGCAATCTTTGCTCCCCACTGGTTGAAAGATTAAATATATATATATATATATATAAAGAAAAAGAATATTTAAATGAACTAGTAACACATTAACTATATCCTAAAAAGGGTTTACACATTAACTATATCCTAAAAAGGGTTTACATGTTTCCTTTATACCTGAAACTGGGTTTCGGAACAAAGTAACAAAAACTCCGACAGACAAAAAAAGGCAACAAGGCGAGAGGGAAAACGTTCCCGAACTTGCACAGAAAAAATTTGGTGTCCTACAACCAATCTTGTCAACCTTCTGTGGTAAACTTTGCAATTGAGCAGCGAGGCCAAGAAAATGTTTGGCGCAGAGTCAGATACTCAAGAAAACATTCGAAGGAAATTATTTGCGTACGCCATGGGCTTGACGTCCGGGTGTGGCTGCAATTCCGATCAAAGGAAAATGAAAATAAGGAATAGAAATTAGACCGTAGTGCTTTTACTTTCCATCTGTTTTCAATTTATACTTCAAATATTAAACCAGACTAGAGTTATGCATTTGGTTAGCTAATATGCGAATAGGGCTAAATGAAATTTGACTGGAACTGAATAAAAAAAAAAAGAGCGATTTTCTACAAGAAAACTGACCACAGCTGAAAAAGTAACGATGTTTGGCTTCAGGTCTGGAGCTTCAAAACGAATGAAAGCACCCTTGTTGCCCATCTGCAGAACATAAATCGGGAAAAATAAGAATGCAAGTAGATACACGACAATACCTTCCCTCACCAATAAATGTGTGAAAAATTACCAGTCCAGAGACTTGAAGAGAAACAAAGAGCTATTACAAGTTAATTGTCTCGAAGAAACAAATACAGACACATACGATAATTTTCGAATAATTTTTCTGCCGAAGAAACAATACATAAACAAACTATATGTTTAGCAGATACTAATTTCCCAGACAAAATTGTAGAAAGAGAAAGCGGCAACATCTGGACAACATCATCAGAATACAAAATGTAAGGTTCAATTACCTGATCACAATAGTTGGGAGCAGAAAACACGGTGATGAGTTTACCATCATGTTCAATCTCGTAGCCTTCATCCTTCACTTCATGAGACCGTACAACAAGATCTGCAAATTAAATTCAGATGCCCAACCAACAGCATTACATACATGAAATTATATATTGTTTTAACATTCAAACCATGAAGTAAACTGATCAAAAGAACAAAACTCATGGAAAGCATTGGCGGAAAAAAGGAATTACCTAAGTTGTTTTCCCGCAAAAATCTTTTCGTCACATCTCCACCAAATGACAAACCAACTCCTCGTTTGCTAGGACCTCTTCCAGGCTGCGGTTGTGGATCACTCCATAATAATTCACACATCAAACCTGAAAACACAAGAAATGACTATAAGAAACCAGCTACCTCACTGAAACTCCATATACTCTCTCTTATTCCTTACACAGCCTTCTCTTTCACAGACTTAAAGTTTGCTATATGTTTAGCAGAGTTCAGAAGAGATCAAGGGCATTGTCTCTAATTATTTATACAGTCCCTTTCACAGCTCCTCCATTTCATTTTCGAACCAATTCTCCACAATTTTTATATGCGTATATATACATGCATGCATACATATATTGTTTTTTTAATAGGTATAAAAGAATTATAAACAGAAAGGAATCACTGCTCGAGGAAAGTGTAACCTGAACAAACTCCATAATAATGTAGGAAAAGCAAACAATAGAAAAACCTAATTGCTAGTAGAACCAAATATTCTGTTGCATATATTTCAGAATAAAGCAAAACAAGAGCAATGATTATAGTCATTGGGAAGATAATCACGTCGAAAGAGTTCAGTTAGTCATTAAATGCCTTATCTGGAAATATCATGTACAACTGGAGCTGAAGAATGATATAAGCATTTTACAAAAGGAATCGGACCCAGCCTGTGTAAGCTTACCTTCCTCTGGTGGCTCACAAAACCGATCAATTGATCTGATATCATCAAGTTTAACCCCATCAACGCTGAAAAGACCACCATGGACTATGAAAACCTTCTCATTTAGGACATGTGCCAAAGGTAAACAACAGAACACTTCAGCAAAGAGTTCCACAAACGTATCGTTCAGCTTGGATCTAACCTCGCCCTCAAAACCATATATCTTATTCATGCTCTTGCTCTCGTGATTTCCGCGAGCAAGATATATAGCTGAAAAAGTTCAGAAGTTAATAAATCAAGAAAGATCAACAGCTGAAATTTCAAGATTTTACTGGACTCAAACACAGAACGCATTCACAATTTCACATGGGATTCAATTGGTATGAATAGGAAAAATAAACACACATATCAAGCAGGTCTATTCTTTTTCTTTTTGGTAGCAAACGTACACAAGTACAAACTTGACCTAGATTCATAATACACGTTGTGATGTAGATCATTAAGAATTAGATAAGTAAATCATAAAAAAAAAAAAAAACATATTTTAACTTGCAGTAGTTACACAAGACTAAAAACAAAAATAATAAATAAATTTTGTGGTAGGTTTTTTTTGTTTGTTTGTTTTTTGGTAAATTGGAGCCTTTGAAATCCAGTGCATCATCTCATACTGAGTATTATGGCTGTGGTGGACCACTAAACTATTATTGGTGAATTATTTCATCTTCTACTTTTAAAAATGAAATTATTCAACTGACCTCCTACAAAGATTCCAAATAAAGTTGATGTCTATTCTAACGTTAACATTTGTGATGTCATGGTTTCATAATATAATAGGCAGAGTGTTGTGGTTGCAGAAATTCCAATTGCAATTTTGTTACCTTATTTCATTGATAATTGTAACAGTCGTAATGGCCGTAATGATTCGTAATAACCCATATCATACCATAACCACAAATATGGTAATGATGACGGCCGATATAGTTTCCAAAATTTGAAAACATGCCTCTGCCTAATTAGAAATTTGCCAGCGAGATAGTAGGTCCACACACTCGTGCACAATACAGAACCTTTTGTTCATTTTTCTTAAATATATAAAAGCATGATGTATGTGGACATTGGAACAATCCATTTTCTTCCCCATTTAAAATGACACATTTTTGTGCCAACTGTAAATAAAAGCAAACATCGATCACAAACACTGTTCTCTAATACTAGATATTATAAAAAAAATCATTTCATTTACAACCACTCATACTAGCCCTCCTTAATGACAAAAAGGTAATCATAGGAAAAAAACAAATAGAATTATTAGTGGGAGACCAAAAAGTTTTTATACCTTTAGATTTAGATTTGCAGACCTAATTATTTGATGACCATTTTGTCTTTTGAATGAACGTATCGTGTTTCAATTTTTTGTAATCAAAAAAATAAATTTTGGGCTTAAAAGGATGGAACTTGAATAGAGAAACATTGGAGTTTTCCAAGTTCAATAGGAACAAATTTTACAATATTTTGTCACATGTGGAACTTTTCAATCCAAAATTTGAAAGCATGAACATATTTTCCAAAATATAAAATTTTATAAGTAAAAAATTTATAAATTTTAATCATCAGAATATTTTAAAAAGAAAAGAAAAAAGAAAAAATTGTGCACATGTTATGTCACCAATGGTCCCAATGATAAACAATCTCTCTCTTCACGTGGAAGGCTACATTATTGTTGACCATTATTTTGAAAAATAGTGCTGCCGAACAAATTATGCTAAAATTATACACAAATGTACATGGTCCCGAGAGGATGATCAGCCATACCGGGACTACGACTAATACTAAGACATGGACCAGACTCTTAGTGTTATTCTATTAGAAATCGAAAAGCTTCACTACCAGCTAAACCAAATCAAAAGATGTGGAGATTTAGGTAAATTGCATCAACTTGCATTCCTACATCAGAAACTGATTAAATTCAATTTTCATCTGAACTGGAAAAAAAAAAAATTTAATGCCATTCATTGATCAAATTTGAATTACAACAAACTATGCAAACAACAGATTTTGGAGGTGAAGAAAGGGGGGGAAATTAACAATATTCCACTATGAAGTTTCACTTTCTGGAAAGGAATAAATAAAATTTTACATAACAAGGTCGGATACAGAACCATTACTTCGCTTCTTGTTTATAATCTCACTATAAGTAACGACTTGTATACAACTTTTAACATACAGGGAGGGAGATGATCACCTTCATGAAGCTTTAGAATTTCTTCTTTTTCGAGTATCTTTGAGAAGAGAATGGCAAACGATGAGAATCGCTTCTTCTCGGAAACAGTTCTCAATATCAATATGCTAATCAACACGGACATTGGGAAGCGACGCAAAGAATGTACAAAAATGGTGGATAAAAATTGATAGGAGCTCTACACGAGATTCAAATAGCAAGAATTTGCACTTTTCCAGCTACGACCAAGCAGGCAAGCAATTAGTTAGCACGAGCACTATGAATATGTATTTGACTAGTCACTTCCACTATCATACCTTCCATCTGAAACAAATAGTCGCATGACAAAAATAAGAAAAATAAATGCTACAGAAAGCTCGTCTCAACTCGGCTCATAATCATGATTCTAATTTCTACACAAGAATTTAAAATTGTAAATTAAGAGAAGTTAGCTTGAGTTCAGAAGGCTTAGGCCGTGAGGCTTAAGTTGTTTATAAATCTAAAGTATGCATGTGATTTGAGATACTGTTCGCAATACATATGAACCTTTTTAAACTTATTAAATAGTACCATTTAAGCATATTATGTTTTGTTGTAGCTATTAACTGTTCAAGGTCATTCATTATACAAAATCCTTGGTGTATATCTGTAAGTGTGAAATATCGTACAAGCTTTATATCTGTAAGTGTGAAATATCGTACAAGCTTTACTATAAAAAAAAATGCAGGGACTTGAAGTCAAGATATACATAGTATGCTTAGTTCCATTTGAGATGAAAAATTAGTATATTAGCAATGATCTCTACTTATTCAGCTAAGTTAAATGGTTAGCACAGATTTATGTTTGATGTTTCGTATCTTGATCGTGTGACAACTATCTTGATTAGCGGAGTTTGAGCTATGACACGCTTTATTTAGCTAAGCTTAATTCAACTACAACTTCGCTTTTCATAATTTCACCAAAAAAAATGACAAACCTCCAGAAGGTCTTTTCCCTTCCATGGCTTCTTTCTTCTCTAGGCAGCTTGTGCAAAGGAAAGGGCCATCCCAAGGCCGTAATTTCCCTGGAAGTGAAGAGGCATGTATCGAAATGCCTTCTCCCGGTTTAATCTCTACTTGACAAACTGCACATACGAATAGCTTGAACATGTTGCATAAGGGGTACTTCGAATCCAATCTGCATATGTACCAAAACCAAATTACATATTAAAACACAAAAATCTGCATCGACATATAAGAACAATACAAGTTGTTGGAAAAAAAAATGTTTTTAATAAGAGAGAGTAACCATAATAAAACATTAGCTGTATGTTTGTGCAAGAATTCTTCACAAGAAAACATTTTTTCATGTTTTAAATTTTATGTGCGTCAAATCTCAACAAGCTTACAAGAAAAATGTAAAGAAAACTACCCATCACCATGAAAAAAGAGTACCAATGAAGGGGAATTTTTTCCATTGTTTTTTCTAGGACGTAAGTTTATGCCAAACGTGGTGTAAGGCACTACAAATGCTGGATAGGGATGTCAATGGACCGAAGCGGGGGCGGGGGGTATAGTCTCCATCCCCATACCCGCTTAAAAAAATTCTGTCAATCCCCAGTTCACCCTAGTCAGCAGGTATAATTTTCATCTCCATCCCCGCTTCCCCTGTACCCGCCCAAGCCCAAACTAAATAAATCTAATATTTTAAATAATCCATCAACATTCTAAATAATCTAACATAATCTAACACAACATAATATAACATAACATATTTGAATAAAACACAAACAACAAATGTCCAAAATAGAGTATATATATATAACGTGTAATGGGGGCGGGACGGGGCGGGGGTTAAGGGTAAGTCCATCCCCGCCTCCATCCCCGCACGGGTTTATACGGGTATCCCCCATATACGTACACTATCCAATACGTATAGTCCATCTCCGGTCCAAACGGGGCGGATTTGGACGAATACCCATTTTTCTCCGGTCCATTGACATCCCTAATGCTGGAGTTCCTATCATGACAGAATGTTTCATTATAACTAAATTTGTAATCTACAAACCTCAGTGAAAGCATTGCAGAGCCTTCCTCAAATATCTCCTCCACGGTATCCGGCTCTGGCTCAAAATACTCTTCATCATGTCGAGACCCCGATTCGGAAGATTTTTTACGAAACATGGACTTAAAAACTCCTTTACTGTGCTTTTTTGGAGGTGGTGCAGGTAGGTTTGGCTTCTCTGGAGGTTGCAAGTCCACCACGATGCAAGTTGTATCATCCCGGAGTCCTTTCACCTGTACAGCTTCCTATAATTTGAAAATAAACACAGAACTTATTGTAATTAATTATTTTACCTTCAGTGAAAGAAGAAGATAATATTCTAACCCACGAAAAAAAAATAACAAAGAAAAAAATTTCACGACCTACTTTAACTATTTGTGAAGCAGCAGCATCAGGGAACATCCCGCGACAACATTCGAATGCTGCCTCGGCAGATAAAGCATCCCAAACACCATCACTTGAAATTATAAGCCTGCCACCAGCAGTGGATAGCTGCACGGGTAGGCACCAGATGATGAATTGTTTTCAAAAGAGAAGTCATAACTCATAACTCTCAAGTAATAATTATACTAAAAAAATAAGGTGTAACATGAATGGTCTGCTTTCTTTTCTATTTTTTGTCCCTTTTTGGAGCATATGGTTCACAAAAACGAAGAAACTGTGAACGAAGAAACTGAACTGACGTGAAAACAGCCAACAACACTTTCAAGGTAGAAATACTGAAAAAATAGAAAGATTTTGTGGAAGCTGCCCCATCAAATTCTAACATGAATGCCAAATAACTCAAGAAATAACTTAGAGCCAAAAAGACAGGCCTGCTCAAAATGTATCAGAGCATTTCCACCCAGTAAAGCATGTATGATTACGCTGACACAAAATGAACTGGAGATGAACTGCTTATTCAACTACAGTAGTTTTATTTCCACTTGGTTTTGATTAGTGAATATATTACAGAAAGAAGAGCCACAAAGGGGCGAACCCTCTACAAGACCCTAGGAATGGGCCATCAAAATTTCTACTTGAAGTCCCATGATAAACAATCATTAGAAATTTCACAGATAAAACTAGTAGCCTTCTACAAGAAAGAGATCAGGAACAGGCAAAAGAGACCCCACAAATTTTCCAAGACTAGCGGCTACTGAGCTTTTGAGCCTTAAGCTGCCTGAATCACAACCACATACATTGGAAATGCCCCGTATGGTCATTAAGATTACTAACGAAAAGCATATCCACATTGCCATGTTTTTAAGCATCCAATCAGACCATTTTCTTTATGCTTGGGGTCTCATCGGCCCCAATAAGAGGATTGTAGATCAATGTATCTGACCAATTCCCGAGTAAACTAACCTTAACAGCTAAAGCTGCACAATTCAAGGGCAAGGATAATAATATAAGCATCCTCCCTATCACTCGCCACTTAGGGCAATTACCTATCATATTCACATCCCTGATCAGATATATATAACAAATCGGAACAGATCGGAACTTAAATAAATCTCACCTGCGCCACGGGGCCAAAAAGTTTACATAAGGGAATAGTCAACATTATATAAAGCATTACAATCTTAAAGATTCATAAACTAGGAACCACTGGACTCAGCTAATTTTTGGTAGATGTCCAAAAGTTCACAAGCCGCCCCGTCCAACTCTAGCCTAAAATTTGAGGTAGACAAGGAAAGATTTTCTTTCAGACGTCCGCCGCTCTAAATTGCCAATATATCATTTCAATATATCATTTTTATGATAAAAAGGTTATAAGAAGTTCACAAGAAATGTCAACAATAAACTTGAATTGATCAAGAAACATAATATATAATTTTAGGAAAATCTTAAAAGTAAATAAAAATATCTTTATAGCTTGTAGATAAGTCTTATCCTACTAACTTGTCTACAAAATGGAAAATAAATTGTTATAATGCATAGTAGCTCAAACTAATTTTTTCACATTTATTTTAATTTTCCTAAATATGCTAATGATCAAAACTATACTCCAATGAAAAAGAAGTCTTAAAAAATAATTAAAGTCACGTAAGTTCTATCCTAAAAATTTGCCCATGAAATAAAAAATGAGAAGTGGTAATACCTAGCAGGCCAAACCAATTTTTAACATTAATTATACTACTGTATTTATCATATGAAAGTCATGAGATTGAATAAAAAGAAATGAAATTAAATAAAAAGAACATAATCCAGGTATGGGGATTCGAACTTCTAATCCCGAGCATGCGGATTCACTATCCAGGACACTCAGCCATCTCGGACACAACTGTCTTTGACATACACCCGCCATATTTAATATATTTCGTAATTAATTTTATAATGTAAGAAATATATAAGAAATTTTATAAAATATTTTTCATGCCGAACCAAGGGGGGCCCCTTGCCTGGGAGTGGCTCTGCCCCTGAGTGTAATAGAGGGCACCCGCTCCTTAGAAAACAGCAACCCGAAAATAGAGTTCGTACCAAGTACTCTGTACTTGTATCATGTACGTTATCATGTTCATCAACACCCTTTCCACATACCATAACAAACTATACACCGGGTTTGTTAAACCACAGTGATAATATAAAGGTTTCTTCTCCGAAGGGAAACGACATACTTTCAGAAAAAGCAAATCGAAACAAATTAATGACCTAAAGTTAATAAGAAACTACCTTCACTTGCTTTACGTAGGGAACAGGAACTATAAACTCGCCAACATCCATATCCCCAATAGATCGCGAAAGGCACAAGCCACCAGGCCAACATCTTAAAGGACCAATCTACATCCAAAACATCGAACCAGTTATAATGTACCAAGAGCCATGATTGACATAGAGAAGTATGGAAACAGATATCACACATAAAGAAACATTTCGGATGCAGATAAATGACCAGCTTTTACAACTTGAAACAAACACACAATTCTAAATTATATGTTTTCCTAATAAACAACCATATGGCTGGTAAAAAGCTTAGTTCAATTGGCTCAGTAGACCTATTTGAACAATGAGCAAGAACTACATTGAAAGACCAAACAATAGTTCTTTCTGGGAAAATAAATAAAAAGATAGCATTTTAATGTAAAAAATTGACAGAACTTTGCATATGATATAGATACGAAAAGGTTTAGTTGAGTTGGAAATAGACTTTCTGATTAAATAACAACCAAGAACTATGGTGAAAACTGTCTTAATACTTCTGAACCAAAGGATCCTTCTGCAGGAAAAGGAAAAGGGATATTTCATTGGACAAAAGAGTCTATGAAGAAATAAAATTTCTCTTATTTTAAGACAATAAACTTCAATTCCTTAACAGATCAAAAAAATGGAATTTTCAAAGAATGAAAAAACTAAACGAAAAATCATTAAGGATGCCATAGTTCTAAAAGCTCGTGTCTGGTAAGTGCAAAATAATTAAATACAAAGACTAAAATAAAAAGAAGCAGGACTCTTACCTCTGTACCACCACCAGTATTAAGACGACCAACCTCGCCTACACTTGAAGTGATGCGCTCCCTCCTGATAATAAATTATGGATTGAAGTTTCTGTAGAGACAAACTCAACTAGAAGCAAAGAACAAAAGGAAATAAACTACTTACTCTTCGACATTACAGTCAAGCCTGTGATCTGCAGATAGATAATATAATTCGCCATCTGGAGATTCGAGTATGCAACGTGAGTCACCAACAGATGCTACAGTTACAACCCATCCTTCAATAATAACAAAGGTGACCGTTGTTCCCGACTTTTGTCCTGATGCATAATCATAATAAGAGGAGAAATAAGAAGCTCTAAAGATTTCTATAAGCATAAAAAATTACCAAAACAGAGCTATTTAAATTTAGCTACAAAATATAGCGACAGCAGAAACTGGGAAGGAAACTTACAACACTAAGACAAATCACATAAGAAAAATTCACTTGATGTTTCCCACATGCTAATAGAATGTACATTAGTGATGCAGATTTGATTGGAAAATTTGGTTATACTTTGATACGTAATAAAAACCAGAGATACCACATCTTTTGTTTTGATATTCTCTGACAATCAAGAATCCAGCTTACCCTTCCGGGAAGGGGTGCGGCCAGGCATCATAGTATGGTGTATCAAACTACAGTGAGAAGTGGGAACTATATCCACCACATCAGCATCTAATTCCCATGACATACTATTTGGAAGCGTATACCAACTGTTCGACGAGCTTGTCAACTTCAAACAAACCAGTTGTAAAACCATTCAGTATGATAAAATCCTATAACCAAAACGAAAACTAATTCCAACGTCACAAAAAAGAAAACAAGATGTGGACTTGAAAACTTTCAGTACTTTCATCCACGTCTAAGCAGAGATCAACTAAATGCAGGAAGAACCGCTCAACTTGAACATTGATTATGTCAGAGCCCTAAGGAACAAATAGTTCTAATCTAATGCATCAAATCTATAGCATCCAAAAGAGTCGTACAACTGCAGCTTTTACAAATGCAGTAAGTCTGTATTTGGAGATAATCTTTTATAAAACATGGTTTAGAAAACAGTACTAAAATAGAGCTGCAGGTTTATTAATTAACAAAAGGACAGTGCTATAGCAGAAGCCAAAATGTTGGTTTCATACAGATGTTAACCTATTCTTTGTTTCCTTGATTAGTAAAGTTCCAAGCTGCGAAATGCACAAGACACTAATTAATGGAAGTTCAGCAAAGCAATCAAAATGTACTATTGAAGAGAGGGACAGCTGCAGATATAATCACTCCAAATAT
>MKEJ01101298.1:0-22607 GCA_001753735.1 Embelia ribes | reverse complement strand
TATACCTTCTGTTAATACTCATTTTAACAAGTATATAACTTGTGGTAATATTAGTGAACAGAAAGGTTTACTGTGTTATATATATTTTTTCTGGAATTAACGCTAGCCTTCGTCTTTTCTTTCTAGAATAACTTACTTTTCAACACTGATGTGATTTTTACTGTAGACTGTGACTAATATCGTCATGCAATGGCAACTAAATTGCACTAGAAATATGTTTCCATTTTATTTTATGTTCAATAAAAATTTTCTTCATTTTTATTTTCCAAAAAGTAAACATAAACTCGTGTTCCCGAATTTCTCGGGATTCGGGGCACGACAGTAAGACCTTTTCCGGTAATTGTGAATAGTTAGATAAGCGGATTTTGAATCTTGTCATTGTAAATACTATTTATGTACATAAATTATTACACAATATGTTTCTTTTTCTGAAAATTTAAAATATAATAATATTTTAATACAATAAAAAAGTCGTGTTTTGCAATAATTTATGTACAGATGGAATAACAAATTAGTTTGCCTCTGTCGGTTCGTGGAGGCTAATTACCTGGGTAAGGGCCTACTCTTTCCCTCCATAAGACCGCTACGGATTGCAATTCGTCTTATTTGGATTTGCGTGCCACGTGTCCAAGTAGATTCGGACTAGTAAATGAGCTAGACTGAGCATGGTCTGACAGTTTGGACAACATACATACGATGCACATCCAAAGCCAGAATATTTACGTAAAATCGGGAAGTTGTCCTATAAGGATTATTGGCAACTGTTTAAATTAGGCTTAGACATATAATTTTATTACTTGATTATGACATAATATATGGGTCATATATATAGTTGTACAAAGAGATTAGATAAGGAAATAAAAATAAAATCAATCATACAAGGAGATGATAATTCTAATACTCCCCCTCAAGTTTAAGCATGAAGATCCGTAATACCCAACTTGTGAGAAAATAACTGATGAGAATCACGGCCAAGGGATTTGGTAAAAATATCGGCAAGCTGAAACTGAGCAAAAGTATATAGCGGGCGAATCAAACCAAACTGAAATTTTTCACAAACTAAATGACAGTCAATCTTAATGTGTTTAGCGCGTTTGTGAAAAACTGGATTCTGAGCAACGTAAACAGTAGAACGGTTGTAGCAAAAAAGGCGAATAGGGTGAGTAACAAAAACTCGAAAGTCATACAGTAGAGCAGAAAGCCAAACCAACTCACAAGTAGTAGAAACCATCGCACAATATTTCGCCTTGGCAGAGGAACGAGAGACAACAGTCTACTTCTTAGATCGCCAAGAGAGGGGACTGGAACCCAAAGTAATGAAAAAATCAGTAGTGGATTGATGAAGCGTGGGACAAGTGGCCCAATCAAAATCTGTGTAAGAAGTCAACTCCAGAGAACTAGTAGAAGAGAATAACAAACCACGACTAGGAGTACCCTTACTGTAACGAAGAACCCGATAAGCATGTTGAAAATGCACATCTCAAGGAGCAGATATAAACTAAGGTAATTAACCGAAAAAGTGATGTTCGGACATGTAATAGTTAAGTAGAGCAAACGACCAATCAACTGGCTATAAACACTTGGATCAACGAGAAGAATACCATCATCGGGGAGAAGGCACAAATTGCATGGCAGGATGGGCTCCCAACTGACCAGCATCCGATAGAATGTCCAAGGTATATTTCCCCGGAAAACAAAAATGCCCGAAGGAGACCATGCAACCTCCAAGCCAAGAAAATATTTAAGTTGTCCCAAATCTTTAATATGAAAGCAATCAACTAGAACACGTTTGAGCATGGTAAGACGATCGGGATCATTACCACCAATAATAAGATCGTCAACATAAATGAGAATAGCAGTAAACGAGGAACCAATAGTATGAGTAAAGAGAGAATGGTCAGAGAATAATGGACGACAACTTGCGGACAAAGGAACGGAGGATAGTTTGGAACACCATTGGCGCGATACCTGCTTGAGGCTATAAAGAGGCTTATAAAGACAACAAACTTGAGACTCCCCCTGTCGCGAAAGCCCAGGTGGCAATGTCAGATAATCCTCCTCGTGAAGATCACCATATAATAAAGTATTACTAACATCAAGCTGGTATAAATCCCTATGAAGAAGAACTGAAATTGCTAAAAGATAACAAACAGTAGTTAATTTAGCAACAGGAGCAAATGTATCATGATAATCAAGGCCCTCAATCTGAGTATAACCCTTAGCCACTAATTACGCCTTATAACACTCGATAGAGCCATTGATGCGTAATTTAGTTTTATAAACCCACTTACAATCAATCAGCCTTTTTCTAGGAGGAAGAGGTACTAGGGTCCAGGTTTTGTTAGCCTCAAGTGCATCGTGTTTGGACCGCATGGCATCACACCAATGTGAATGTCGCACGACGTCAGAGAACATAATAGGATCTGAAATCTTATTAATAGAGGTAAGAAAAGTACTATGGGTAGGAGAAAAACGATGGTAAGATAAATGAGAAGAGATGGGGTGTACCATATCTGGAGACGCAGACGAAGCAGCAGAGAGTGCATTCGGTGTAGGGGCAATCGTAATCAAGTAAGTAGGGGGGCGAGTGATAGTACGCTGGGGTCGGGAGTAGTAACTAGGGTGTGGTATGGATGTAGGAGGGTTGCGGGCGGTGGGACCCAGGACGGGTGGAACCGAGGTAGATTCAGGTGAGGGATTTGGGGACTAAGAAGCAACCGGGTTAGGAGTAGGGGGGCTCGACAGAGGCGGGTTGGGTTTCACTAGGTAGACTGGGGTCAGGATGCCCAGGGGAGATAGTCTGGGTCAAAATAGGTAGGTCAAGAGGTGGTAGGATAAGGGTAGGAGGTAGGATGGGCAGGTGGACTGGGCTTGGGTTGTTGGGCCAAGTTAACCAGTAGAATGATAAGGCCGGCTAAAATCGATTGGGCTAGAAGGTTAGGCCATTTTGTGGAAATGATTTTTTAGGAAGTATAGGGGTCGAATAAAAAATGTGGGTTAAGGTATCGGAGGGTCTGTTTTTAGATGGGTTAATATTCTTGGGCCGGGCAATAGGAATAGGTAAGTAGTGCGATGGATCGTGATACAGAAAAACACTCTCATGAAAGGTAACATCGCGAGAAATTACTTTTTTTTTATTTTTCAATTCAAATAAATAATAATTTTATGAGAAGAGAGATATTCCAAAAATTACATTTTATAGCCTGAGGTTGAAATTTATCACGATCTCTTTTTTAAGGTTTGCACATAACACAAGTAACCAAAAACTCATAAGTGATCGTAGGTGGGCTCCAAATTAAAAAATCGAAAATAACGAGTATCCCCTTTCAAAACTTTAGATAGTGTCCGATTTATTAAGTGAATGGCATTTAAGATACATTCACCCCAGAACAAAATAGGGAGATTGGCATGAAAACGTAAATACTGAGCAACATTTAAAATATACTAATGTTTATGCTCAGCAACCCCATTTTGTTTAGGGGTGTCAGTGCAAGTGAGCTCATGAATGACGCCATGAGAGTGAAAAAGTGCTTGCGTTTCAGAATATGTAAATTTGGAGCCTTTATATGTTCGAATATGTAAAATCTTGAATTTAACCATATTAAAAAATTGTTTAAGATAAGATAAGTATCGAATTTATGGTGCATTTAATAAACCAACGTAAGCCTAGAAAATTCATCAACAATATTCGAAAAATAATGACAACCATCAGTAGAAGGAAAAGTATAACTACCCCAAATATCAATATAAATGCGATTAAAAGGAAAGATACTCATAATAGATAAAGAAGTAAAACTAGTTCGAGAGTGTTTTCCTTGTTCACAAGCTTCACAAAAAGGAATTTTATTGGGTAAGGAAACAAATTTGGGAAATCCTAATTTAGAGGGATAACCTAATCGTTGATGCCAAAGCTCGTAAGAGGGGGTATCCTGGTAGACTGTGGCAACGGGGTTAGGTCGAAGGTAGTGTAGCCCATTATGACACTCAGCCACTCCAATCTGCACCCACGTGGAAGCATCTTGAAAGACATAAGAATTAGAGGAAAAAATAACATTCAATTTGAGATATTTGATTAATTAACTCATAGAAAGTAAGTTATATTTTAAGTTAGGCGGATACAAAATATGATGTAAAATTAAATTTAGTGAAATTATATATGAACCAACAAATTTAATGGGGATGGGTTTACCAGTAGCGATATTTACTGATTTAGGTATTCTGTTTCCAAAATTGGAGTAAATGTAGTAAGTGGGCTATATGATATATGTTGCAATGCACCAGCGTCTACTATCCAAGAATCATAAAGAGTTATAATGGAAAGAGAAATACCAGCAAAATATGCCTTAGAGCAATGACAGTAGTGTAAGTATCCATTACATTGTCTGACACCTGTAAGGAAATACCTACAGCAATTTTATTATTTTCACGCCTTGCCCTTTGATGTGTAATATCTTCAAGAGTTTGTCATCAATCTGTATACCACTCAGGATATCCGTTAATAATAAAACAAGTATATTTATCATGCCCATTACTATCGCAAATGCCATGACATGACACGTCAAAACGTGACAAACCCGAGTTAGACTAAGCCTGCCCAAATCTGCATGCTGCCCAAGTGGGATCTCGGCCTGACTGAATGATGTCCGAATGGTTGTTGCCCGACTACCCGAAGATATTGCATGTACTGCGCGGCCAGCCGTTGTTAGGGCACGAGGCAGGCTTCATAGCCAATGGTGCTCCAGATTTTCCAACTAAAAAGGTTGTATTATCCTGTGGCACAGTCCCTTGTATCCCTCGTTGTATTTCTTCATAACTTACTTTTGAGTAAACTTTTGATAATTCGGGCAAAGGATCAGGGCCAAAATAGTATTACGTGTATTCTGAAAACTATCATTAAGTCCAATTAAAAATTGAAATACCTTTCTTGTTGAATCCTTTCTTGCCCGAGAACCACATGTGCACATATTGATTGAGTCGAGCAAAGATAATTCCTCCCATAGTGCGGTGAGGGCAGTATAATACTGAGTCATGGTTTGTGTCCCTTGTTATAGTTGCACAATATCTCTTTCAACACGAAATATAGTTGCACTGTTATTTTGTATAAATCGATCCCGAAGAACCTCCCATAGTTCCACTGCTGGGTTTGTATAGTTGAGACTTGGCGTAAGTGTGGAATCTATGCAATTGAGCAGCAATGATAATATCATGTTACTTCATTGATCCCGTAATAGCCCCAAGTTTTCATCGTCGCTTGGACGAGGAATAGAACCAGACACAAAATCGAACTTATTTTTCGCATTCAAGGCTCGTTTCATACTTTTAGACCAAGTGATGTAATTATCTCAATTGAAAATAACTGAGATAAGAATGAGATTAGGCCCCTTTGCGGGATGCAGATAATAAGGACTAGTAGGGTTAGAGTTATGTGAAACGGAGTTTGTGCGGACAGAAAGAACGTGCTTACCGTTATTAATCGAGTTGTGTTCAGTGTTTATAATTTTGGTTGCCATAGGTTTGAATGGAATTAGGTGAAACTTTGGGTGCAAGGTGGTAAGTGGGATACAAGGTGACGACAGCTGGTAGAGCATAGTATTAGGTATTAGCTAGGCTTTGGTTTAAAGTTTGTAAATTGCCAGAAGGAGGCTTTTATACCATGTTAGAATATGGGTAAAACATATAATTTTATTACATAAATATGAAATAATATATGGGTCATACATATAGTTGTACAAAGAGATTAAATAAGGAAATAAAAATAAAATCAATGATATAAGGAAATAATAAATCTAACAGCTTCACTTATTACTCATTTATTCATGGGTACTTGGCGGCTATGGCTCTAGGGAAACATAAATTTTTAATGAGAGATCATTCACGGTATAAGAACAGGGGCGGAGCTACAAGAGGGGCAAGTGTTCCTCCTTGATTCGGAATAAAAATTAAAAATTATTTTTTTAGGTTAATTGTGTATTTATGTGAATATGATATATATTTTTAAATGTAACATGAGAGTGTAACAGATTGGTAGCTTGTTGATTTGCCTGCGCAACATAATTGATTAGTATGATAGATCGTAATTGATTAGTATGATACATCATAGGCTCCACTTCAGACTTTTTTCATTTGTAGTATTTTTTAAGCATATTTATTTGCTATAAGTGTAATTACTAACAACTTTATATTTACTTATATTTTAAAAATTGAACAATGTTACTATTTGTATTGCTTTTTTGCTATAAGCCTCTGCAAAACTATTTTCTTTTAATTTCAAAAGTATGTAAATTAACATAATTTATAACTAATTATAATTTCATCACCATTTCATCATCTTCTTATATAGTATATCAAAAGATTTACAATGATAATTTGTTTTGGACTTTCGTTCAAATTTTCAATATATTTCTCTTGTTTGATCATAGATTTGTATATAGGTATTTCATATTAAGTTAAAATATAAACTTATAATTTTGATAGGTTCGTAATGAGCTTTAAAAAAAAGAAAATAAAATTTTTATAACTAATTCTATTTGCTATAAGTGTAATTACTGACAACTTGATATTTACTCCTATTTTTAAAATTGAACAATATTACTACTTGTATTGCATTTTTGCTATCAGCCTCTGCAAAACTATTTTCTTTTTAATTTCAAAAGTATGTAAATTAATATAATTTATAACTAATTATAATTTCATCACCGTTAGATCAATACTTTTTTAATATCTTCATATGAAGTGTATCAAAAGATTTACAAAGATAATTTGTCTTGGACTTACGTTCAAATTTTCAATCTATTTCTCCTATTTGATCATAGATTTGTATATAGCTATTTCATATTAAGTTAAAATACTTATAATTTTGATAGGTTCGTAATGAGCTTTAAAATAAAAGAAAATAAATTCTTTATGAAAATTTTTTATAGTATCTATAATCATACGTAGATTGTGCCCCCTATTCAAAATCCTGACTCCTCCCATGTGTGAGAAGACCTACCAAACTCATGGTGTTAAGATAAGACTATGTTTTAAGCATTATATTCTCTATTTTATTCCATAACTCAAATACGAAGGAGATTCAAGATTTTATAGACCTAGCTTGTAGTGGAAATTATTAAGTCCCCGTTAATCTTAGCCGCTACAAAATAAAAAACCAAATAAGAGTAACATTTACGATAGGAAATTGTCTTGTAACTTATGAGACAAATCTCTTATTCTACCCCCATAATAATCATGCCTGAAACCTTCTAAACCAGGCCACTGAAGCTTTCCGACCTTATTGATATCCATGTTTCATCAAATCCTCACATTTTCCTTCTCAGGCCCGCCACTCGCAAACTCTCGTATAGACCCAACACATCATGAATAACCCTTCTTTTTTATGTTATCTAAATATGGTGAGCCTTAATTAAGAAAATGTCTTGTAATGTTAAACATGAAAATTGATTTTTTTTTTCTGGAAAATAATAATAATAACAATATTTCTGCAACTACTTCTTGCTAATGTCAGTTCATATTCAGTTTTAATATTTAAAACAAAAGTTGCTTAGGGCACTTTTTTTTTTTTTCTTTTCCTCTTTTTATTTTTTTATTTTTTTGAGATAATCAAATCGCAAGTAGCAAGGATATTTCCAAGTCATTTTGGTTGATATTTACTTGTCTAAATTAGCACATGTTGAAATTGAAGTACAATAAGTACAAAACCCAAAAGCTCCAAAAGAAGCGACAATATTCTTTGGACAGATAAGAAATTTTATTATAAAATTAAAAACCAAGCCAACCTGCTAGTCAGTGCATGAATGTTACTTGATTTACAAATTTAGATGAAGCAAATTTCTAACTACTATGAGACCACAAAGCTACAATTATTGTCTGGTTGCTTGTTGTCTTGTTGTTACAAAGTATAGCAAATCATGTTGTTGTAAACATATTAATGTGGTGTGATTGTGTAATGTGACTTAAGTGTCACAAATAAAGTAGCAAATATTTTGTATGTATTAGGCGCTCCTGTTCACTATGCTTTCTTTGTAATACGAAAGCCCCCAATTGGGTTTATGTTCACCCCTCATGAAAATAACTACTATTATTTGTGATAGAGCAGGGTTATGTAAGACCAGAAAAACCAACCCAAAAATCTTATCCGGTGCCATGTATGAAAATGTATTTCAACACATAATATTGCATGATTAGAAATGGTAGATAATGAATATGAAATTGTATCAAATATTGATTCACAACAACAGATATTGTTTCAAGTTTAAATTAAAAAAAAAATGTGAAACAATTTTCTCAGTTCTTTTATTGAGAGGGTGGGAAGATTACCATGTACATCAATAGTTGTCATGTTGTGTTTTATGTAAAACCATAATACCAAAAAAGGTTTGCTTTTCACAGTTCTTTCACTTTTATGTTTAGCAAAATTGGGCTAAAAAGTGTTGTGGTTTGGACCGAAAGAAGCTTAACTTAGTTAGGCCATTCACATCAGTTTCTCTTTAACTAAATTTGGGGAACCATTTTCCCTATTACTTATTTTAGAGAGCCATAAGATAATTTGATGTGGGGTGTAAAATGCATATTATCTAACGTTTGGCTTTTTATTTTAGAGAAATAACCCGTTTTACATAATCTAATGTGAGTGCTCTTGATAACTTAAAGCGCCTAAAACACCGCTCTTATCGAACCCAAAAAACTGCCTTTGAGAAAATCTGTATTCAGTCGGGTTAGTCTCGTAAGATACAATACCAGACAAAGTTGATTCCCCACCCCAAATATACAAGTCCAAGTGGGGTCTGTTCAAAATTTAATCACAGTCCACTCCAATTAAATATAAATTGTTGAATCAATTTTAAATTTGATGTATGACCTAAAACAATATACTTAATATATCCATTGTTGGTAATATTTTTTTATCCATCTTTTGCATTTTTAAATTTCAGGTAATCTTCCAGGCTCGCTTCTAAATATATGCAACAATATTCAGGCTTCATAATATTTCGATGGAATAAAGACACCCAAAGGGAAATTGCAGAGAGAGATAATAATACATGGGTCCATAATCTGGGCCCTAATTGGGCTATACTTTTTGTCTTTGAATAGTCCGGCTAAGTTTCATTTCAGCTCATCAATGTATATTAGCCCATAAAATGAAATATTTCAGAACTTCAGATCCATTAATTTTGTTGGGCTTGTTACAAGTAATAAATGTAGTGATTTTTCCTCTTCCGCTTAACCAAAAAAATGTTTGTGATGTTAACTTTTTTTTTTTCAGAACCCTTTTCCCAAAACGATGAGAACAAGTAAAAAGTGGGAGATAAAATGTTTATATAGACAGTAATACTATATATCTCTGCTTTGGAGAAAATTGCTCTGCTGTAGACCTCTCGGACCTCACAGCTAGCATTCTAGCAGCGGTCGAACCCATATTTCTTTATTCTTAATTTTCCAAGATTGATTTTTCATTTCCTCGACGTATATATGTCATGCGGTGTGCATGTTTTCGAGCAGTAGCCACGCGATTTATGGAAACAATATACAATCAAAATTGTAGAACTAGTCCAATTGAGACCTGCCAGTATCATATACTCACTGAGATTTTCTTAACAATAAGAACCTTTGGTGTATTTTATGTGCTCAAAGTTCTTGAACACTTAGTAGGGTAAGACAAATTAAAAAAAAAGGCGGCAAAACTAAATCTCCTTTTTAATGATGTTTGAAATGATTCGCATGGGTTACTCTTCATTAGAAGGTAGACAATTTCCGCTCAAAGCATTTTCATTCGAAAATTTAAATTTTCATAAAAAATTGGACTTATCACACTGATTTTCTAAATAAGAGGACTAAGTTACTACCATGAAAAAGAAAGTACATGAAATGGAATTTTCATGTATAAAGTTACAATAATGCTCATCCTAATAAGTTGGCAAGGTTGCATATAATTAGAAAGACATATATAGTGGGGGAGCAAAAGAAGTGAAAACTAAGTTTCGAAGGAAAAACAAAAGGTAGAAACAAAGAACAACTTGCACTAGGGTTGGCATAAGTAGGAATCGTTGGAGTTTGGACAAAAATATAATTATTGAGTAGTAAAAACCAAATTACTAGTGTACTTAATTGTATTGTATAGCTACATATTATTACATGTTAAAAATGAAGTAGTTGTCTTTAATTCTAAGATTTTGGCCGGTGATAGAAAGATTTTTTTGTTACGATATATTTAAAGATTACGAAAGATACTAAAAGAAGATTAGAGGTTAGATGAATTATAGCTTCTAATTGACACCCGGAGCTGCCAGTGGGCTTGGTTTTGCGAAGAGAATGTGAGCATGACAACGAGTAACTTCATATAACATTGGTACAATAATTAGTGACCTGGGAGTGGTAACGGCAGAGTGGCACTCAAATTTTCCGAATTTCATATAGGAAAAATAAATGAAATTTACATACTGTGAAACATCTATGGTTTTGTTTTCATTTTTTGTTTCATAAATCCATCTTGCACGCTTTTATACTCTTAGTATTTTCATTTTGTGAAGTATCTATGTTAATTTATGGGAAAACCTAAAAAATGTCATATACTCCTCTTTTACAAGATATATATATATATAAACTTCCAAAAATATCGTTTTGGCAGATTATCTCTCTTTTTAACTTTTATATTTTGGAAAGAAAACTCCTTAAATTGTACTATCAAAGTGTAATAAAGATGTTAATATAGGTACTAAATGCAATACAGCGCAAATGCGCACAAATTTAAAGACCAACGAGTATATATATGTTCTATATATTTTATAAAAATCCTTCTAAAATAATAAAGTAGTAGTTCTCTTGAATGGTAAAAGTGTTAAAAAAATAAAATACTAGTTTCTTAATCTACAAGTTTAAGATTATAAAGGGTAAGTTTTAAAGAGAGTCAATACATACTCAAATAACTTGATTTACTATATCCAAATGAATATTTATATAAACCTAGATACATATATATATAATATATTTAAAAAGTGGATCTTGCTTATCATATGGTTTTAGTTTAAAATGCGCCTTTTATAATTTCTTTATCTGGATGAGTCACTTGGAATTGCTAGATTTTTAATTTGATTAATGTAAATAATATCTTTATTTAGTCATGATATTTTCATTATTATTTTATAAAAGCATCTTTTGCAATAAATTTTTATTATTCTTGTAACGGAAACGAAAACATAAAACAATTATGAACTAGAAAGATTCTTTTCAAATGAGGTTTTTCTCTATTTATATTTTTTCTGGGTATAAGAATATAGTTTTATCAAACGGTGGAAAAAATTAATAGCAAGATAAGCTGGACAACCTCTAAAATGCTGATGATGAAAACTTTATGCAATGTATTTCATTGTAAATTTTTATAAGAAGTCTGTTTGAATGCATGGCATATTCACACTAAATATAATACAGGACTCGTTAAAAAAATTAAAAATTACATGTGTTATCTATCCAACTGGTGATTTGCATCAATATTTTGAAATGGGCTTTGGATTGTAACTTTTATCGTTGTAAATTGCACAACCCATATTTAAAATACATATTTTCATTATCAATTTGGTCTGATTTTACCATATATTTTCACTTTTATCCAAAAAGAAAAGTCACCAATGCTTGTTTCATTTCTTTTTTTTTTTGTCCAAACAAAACCAAGCTAACCAATATTTTAAGAGTCCTATATGGTTTCGTTGGACAAATATTTTATTTGGTTACGCTTGCTTCCATATCAAGTGTTTGGGTAGGATCAAAACAACCATCTTGCTTAAAAAACTTTAAAAAATGAAAAAAATAAAATTAACAAACCCACAATCATTTTATTATTATTTTTTTAGGTCATTACTTTATTTGCCATTAAAGTATAACAGAAATTTGTTCCACGTGCCAAATGGAAGGTATGTAAAGCCAAAGCCAACTCGTATGGTGGATGATGACAAAACAAAGCTAAACCTGTAATTTAATATAACATAGAATTAAATAACAAAAGACTCTTTTGCAAAGATACTTTAATTATAAATATAGGTGTCAGCAAATAATATTTTTTTAATATCATCAATCAAACGGGAAATTACAGTACTGGGAAAATTCATAGCAATTTTATAGTTGTTTCTACCAATGGAACAAGAATAATTGAATCACCCAATTCATCCAATTTTTAAGGATATAGTATTATATTTAAATGTTCATTGCATTTTATTTTCAATTTTTGGAAGCCGTGAAAGTCAACTTAAATGATATGAATGACCCATAAAAATAACTAAAATTAGCCTTAACAAGCACCATTTTTTTCTAGCTTTAAATTTTCATGAAAAATTTTCATTACAGCATGATGTTCTGCCTCTAGTTTTTTCAAATAATGATTTGAAATTGAATAAAATAAGGCAAGAAAAAAAGGAGTAATATGATTTGTTCGCTTGCAACTAAATTTTGTAGTGTGATTTGAGAAAAAAGTGTAATTCAGATTTCTCGGAAGGTAATATAAAATAAGTAGAATTTTTTTTATCATATAAATAGGATCTAACATTAAAAAAAATTGAGGATAATTCTATTATTATATATGCTGGAATCTATTTTTGTGTATACAAAAATTAAAGTGATAGATTCATCTTTCTTCATTTCATTTGGTGTCCCTAATATTCAGAATTTGTCAAATCAAAACAAATTAATCCCGGGAAGGAGTCGAAATTAGCCAAGTTTTCACCACACTCTTAGTTTTAAAAAATACAGTAAATAGGTAACTGCAAGTCAATAGGCCAAAATAATAACTTTTTAGTTCCATAATAATTTTAACAATATCCAATTATTCATTTTAGATTAATATATAGCTCCTAATTTTTTTATGCTTTATTATGACCCTTGCTAGACCATATATATCTGCACATTTAATTATTTTTCCAGCAAATAGGCAACTGGAAGTCAATAGATCAAAATTTTTATCTTACTATAAAAAAATTTAGTATAAAATTATAATTAATAATTTTATTTTCAAATTTATAATATATTTTTTTTATATAAATTTTGACACTGCTATAAAATTTATATTTATATATCCCGAATTATTTGAGAATATGTGTATATTCTTTTTGGGTTCCTCTGTCACCCCACTCCAAAAAAAACAAAAATGCAGCAAAGAACGCGTCAAGCCAGTCACAGCTTTTATCGGTTGCCGGTCACTTTTTCTAGATGACTAAAATAGACATATCTACACTGATAATAGTAGAATCTATACTCCAATATCATTAATAATATCCAAACCAAACAAAAATAAGATAATTAAAACTAGAAAAACAAAAAATTGACTATTAGATTCTGATGAATTAGCCTATGGGATGTGCTTTTTAACCTATGAGATGGTATAAATAGCAGATCGTATTAGAAATTTGCAGCCCAACGATTTCCGAATTCTTATTAGTTCAATAAAATTTACTTTATAATTTATTATTTCTGTTATTGAAGAAAAAGTTATCATAATATTTATACGTTAATGTCTTTCTGTCCTGTCTATTTAAGAAAAAAAATATAAGGATCAAAATATTAAATTTGAACAAATAACACTAACCAAAGATTTGTTATTATTAAAAAAAATGGAGAAAATGATTTTAGCAAAATCTTGGGCTAAAACATACTGGTCCATAAATAATTACAATTTGTAAATTGAAAAAACCAAAAAAAATAATTGATATTTTTATTTTAAAATATGCAATTATTAATAAATAGAGTAAATCATCATTATTGTCATTCGTAATTAGTAGTGGTAAAGTCAAATTAAAATTAATAGATGCAAACTTGGTTATTTATTTTAATTTCAAATTTTATATTTAAAACGAACCGTCCAATTAATGTTGGATAATATCTAAATTCGTTAAAGCTGACTCAGCCGCGTGTGAGAATGATTCTTCACGCGTGACGCAGAACCGGTTGAGCCGGTTAGAGAGGACTCAACCTAGTGCTAGTAGGGGCCCACAAATGAATTTGAATTTGCAATTTCACTTTAATTCTCATTTCCACTCCATTTCATCTCATTTTCATTTTCATTTAAATTTGCATTTGAGTTTCAAATGAATTTTGTAAAATTAAACCTGATATCCCCATGCTTTTAGGTAATGTAAGAATGCACCACCACCCTTTGCTAATTACTGTTTTTTTCCCACAATGTTTTTGTTTAAAAATCAGATACAACCCTTTTTACTTTTTGTAAAAGAAATTGAAGCTAATTAACTAACTTTAATAGCACTTAACTTTTCCTTCCCGTTAAATGTCAATCCAATGCATAAACTTTACTCAATTCCTTGAAATTCTAAAACAATTATATAACCAAAAGTTATGAAAAAATAATTTCTTTTTAACTTTTCATCTGGTTTGATAATTATTTATTTAATACAATATTTTTAAGATAATTTGGATTTTCATATTCAAATTAGCTAATCATCACCATATTCGAACGAATAAATACGAAAAATGATCATGACTGAACTGTACAATCACAAGTTGCCGAACCCTCTAAATTGATCAGTTTTTTGGAGAAAAGATCAATACAAATAATTTACTTACACATGTGTTTGTACAACTTTAGACATGACTTTTTCTGTACCATTCCTCAATAAATATACACTTTGCAAGTTGTAACTGTAGTTTACAAAATCAAGAGGATGATTTGTAAAATAATTGGAGGGTGTAAATGTGGTTCCTTCATTGCTTTGAGATGGAGCCAGTAAGACATAGAAGAAGTGTTGGGTGGGACCCACAACGCTTTGAATTTTGACTTTGACCAAAACACCCAAAAAGGAAGAAGGAGAGAAGAAGAAAAGTCACAATTTCCTCCCACATTCCTTTGCCCTCTCTATATACACACAATACATGCATACATATTCCATATATATAAAAGCAATCCAGTCTTCAACTAATTTACTCAATATATCCATCCATTCCCAGCTCATTTGAGCTCTTAATCATTTCTATCCAATCTTACTCTCTAAACACACATACATATCTCTACCTAAATATAAGCAGGTATGCTCTCTCATAGCTCAAATTTGTTTTACAATTGAAATCTTCAGTATGTGTTATTGTTCTTGTTTTTGATAATTGAAAAAATTTATTATATATTCAGCTATAGACAAGTACTTTTTGTGATGGCAAATATGTGAAATTTTCTTTGAGGCAAATTGTCAAACACCTGTACTGCACTTTCTAAAATTTTCTAGTTTTAGAATCAGGAAACAGCTGTTGTGATCAAAACCAATCTTGTTATTTATTTGATGTTAGTAATGATGTTGAAGTTGAATTTGTTTAGATCAATAAGTCTAATCTAAGAAATTTTCTTTGAAGCAAATTGTCAAACACCTATACTGCACTTTAAAAAATTATCTAGTTTTAGAAATACAAAGGAGCTTTTATCATTAAAACCAATCTTGCTAATCCTCTGATGTTGGTAAGATGTTGACTTTGAATATTAGGTTAATCTACTCCGATTATTATTGTTCCGGCTTTGACTTGTTGGGTGATTAAAGATGAAAGCTTTTGTAAATTCCCTTTTATCTTTTTTTAAATTCTCTTTATCTTTGAACTGAAGAATATGATCGCCTAAAGATAGCTTAGTATGATTTAATTGACCAGTTCCTAGTTGACCTGTTCTTAAATCATTTGTTAATTTAGCTGTGTTTAATTGACTATTATGTTAGTAATCCGAATTGATATAGAAATTAGGAGGCTATGAAGATTTTTTGGAAGAAAAGTTCAATAAGAATACAATAAATAATCAGTGGAAGTTAATTTTGTTCATGTGTTTATTTTAATTTATAATTTCAGTTTTGAATAATAAGTTTCTGCCTTATTATTTGTAGGATTTATGTGCACTGGTTCAAAGGCAAAACTTTGCACACATAATCTGACCATGGAAGATCAAGTTCAAGATAAAAAACACGTTTACTCGTCCGAATACTCCCTTTTGCTCGAGTTTTCGGCCTCGGATGATGTAAAGGCCTTCAAAAGAGCAGTTGAGGATGAGGGCTACGGGATTAATGAGTCGAGTTTATGGTACGGGAGAAGGATTGGTTCCAAAAAGATGGGCTTAGAGGAAAGAACACCTCTCATGATTGCTTCCATGTTTGGTAGCTCTGAGGTGTTGAGATACATAATCGGAAACGGTGGCATCGATGTGAACATGGCTTGTGGCTCAGATGGTGCCACGGCCCTTCACTGTGCCGCTGCTGGCGGCTCCGACTCTTCAGTCGAGGTTGTCAAGCTCTTGCTTGGTGCTTCGGCTGATGTGAACTCGGTCGATGCTAATGGAAACAAGCCCATTAACTTGATCACTCGGAATTTGAGATGGGGTCATTTGAAAAGAAAAACATTGGAGATGTTGCTGAAAGGGGTGAATTTTGTTGAAGAAACCGATATTGTGGAAGAGAATTCAGTTCCACAGTTGGGTAAGGAGAAGTCGGAGAAGAAAGAGTATCCAGTTGACATATCCTTGCCAGATATAAACACGGGGGTTTATGGCTCGGACGAGTTCCGTATGTACTCATTCAAGGTGAAGCCATGCTCGAGGGCGTACTCGCACGACTGGACCGAGTGCCCATTCGTCCACCCGGGAGAGAACGCGAGGAGGCGGGACCCACAAAAGTACCACTACACGTGCGTCCCATGTCCTGAGTTCCGGAAGGGAGCCTGCCCAAAGGCCGACAACTGCGAATACGCGCATGGCGTGTTCGAGTCGTGGCTCCATCCGGCCCAATACAAGACCCGGCTTTGCAAAGATGAAATCGGGTGCTCAAGGAAAGTATGTTTCTTCGCCCACAAGCCTGAAGAATTACGACCATTGTATGCTTCAACCGGTTCCGCTATGCCTTCGCCCAAATCCCTCTCTAGCGGAGTGGATATTTCGACCCCACCTATGTCCCCCTCGGCCACGTGCTCCTCGCCTATGGCCTCGAGCTTATGGCAAAACAAAATTAATTTAACCCCACCAACACTTCAGCACCCGGGCAGTCGGCTCAAGACTGCCCTAAATGCCCGAGACTTGGAACTCGAAATCGAGTTACTCAGTTTACAAAATCTTCATAATCAGCAACAACAACGGCAACAGTTGATTGACGAGCTATCCAGCTTATCCTCCCCGTCCTATTGGAACAAGGATCTAAAACCAACGAACCTTGATGATGTTTTTGGGTCACTGGATACTTCTTATTTGTCTCAATTGCAGGGTATCTCGCCTAAAGTGATGCCCACCTCATCGCAGGCACTATCTCCCACTGCTCTACAGCTTAGGCAGAACATGAGCCAGATGAGATCGAGCTACCCAAGCAACGCTAACCTAAACTACGGGTTTGACACCTCGGGCGCGGTGGCTACAGCAGTCATGAACTCAAGGTCCTCTGCCTTCGCAAAAAGGAGCCAAAGCTTCATAGACCGCGGGGCGATGAGTCACCACAGGCCAGGGAGCCTGGGGCTGACCGCAGCCGCCAACTCAGCGAGCTTGATGGCGTCGAGCCAGTCCGACTGGAGCTCACCTAGTGGGAAGTTGGATTGGGGTTTTCAAGGGGAGGAGTTGAATAATAAACTTAAGAAATCGGCCTCTTTTGGGTTTCGGTCAGGGAACAATAGCAGCCCAGTTGCTGTGGGTCCCAGGACGGGGATGGGGGTCTCGGGCAGGCTCGATGAGCCTGATGTGTCGTGGGTTCATTCGTTGGTGAAGGAGGAGAAGATCCCACAATGGGCTGATCAAATGTACATTGAGCAAGAGCAGATGGTGGCTTGAGCACAAGGTCCTTGAGTTGCCTTCAAAATAATCATTATTTTCAGTTCATTTTCATATATAACTCATATATATTAATAGCAGTAGAGAAGAGAAGAATGATTTACAACAGAAATTGAAGCTGAATCAGTGACTGTCCTTTCTGGAGATGTAATGTTTCATTTAATTCTTTAAATTATGCTTTTTTTTATAATTTCATTTTGGTGCATCTTTTTCTTTTATGGTATTGAGCCAGAGATGCCATTGGAGAAATTTGTCATGGAACTGTAAAATAGCTCTGAAAATAAATGTTATTTTGTTTGCTAGTACTGTATGCCTTTGCTATCTCATTGCTTATGCTTTGTTTTTTTGTGCATTTTAGAAGTGGGTGATGACTTTTTAAGTGACTTTATTTTAATATTGTGTCTGAAATATTCTTGCCAAATTTTTGTCCTGAAGATGTGTTGTTTTTCAGACACTACAATTTGAGTACTGCAATATGAGTTTCATTTGCAATTTCATCAACACAAGTTTAGACAGTGGTCAATTTACAGGTTTGAAGCTTTGATGTTGGATGCGGAAATATGCTTTAGATAACTTGTAATCAATTTTCGCTTCAATCTATCTACTTTTGATGAAACATATATAGAGCATAATTTTGGCTTTCGCTTATCAAATGAGCTTTGAAAATCCTAGTTTTATTAGTCATGTTCGTACTTTGCAAGGTCACAAACTTTCGTTTTAGGAGTTAATTCGACCCTTATTAACTTGGTTAGGAGAAAAAGGCACAAATGGAGTTTTGTTTTTACAGTCGTTCACGAAGATGAGCCAAACATGAAAGAGATCAAGGGTAAAAAAATGGTGAAGAGCAATGTTAAAAGATAATTTTGTCTGTTATGAATGTTCATCTCAACTTTCTGTCAGGCACGAATGGAGTTTCATTTTACTGTCTTCAACGAAGATGAGCCAAACATGAAAGAGATCGAGGGGAAAAAATTGGTGAAGGGGCAATGCTAAAGATAATTCTGTCTGTTATGAATGTCCGATCTCAGCTCTCCATCGGACACCAAATGTCTCATCTATCACCACTGAATGAGTGTGACAAGGCAATGGCTACCACAAATCTCAGTCCAAGTCGCGGAAACTGTACGCAAAGAGACCGATTTTTCCCAATATTTGTCTTGTTTTGTGAACTTTCATGGGTGGATAGAATTGAGTGCTCTATTATTGATTTTCTTTCATTTGAAAATTCAATTGTTGACAGGGAAAAACTTGTATACTCTAGGTGCACAATTATTGTCTAGCGCCATATGGCTCCGATACCACCTCGCCATCGCGGCCTGCAGTCTGCGTGCCAAAGTTTTATCATAATTATCTTGCGCACCATATAACCGATGAATCGAGAGCTCCAAAGTTATTCTCAATTAAAAATAATGTAAATGTTGTTTTTTAATATCATGCATATAAAGACACATCCAAATAAATATTGTTCAATTGGGTTGTAATTGGTAAGGGAAAACTCAGCTCTTTATCCTTTTTTTTCCCCCTATAATTAACAATCATTAAACAGGGAGATATTTGGTGCAACAAAATTAAATTGAGTAAAGGTGAAACATTTTTTTTATGTTTGTTTGAAATGGTCAATAAATGAAATGCATTATATGTTCACTATTTGAAGTCACTATCTCACTCCCTCTCTATATGCGGTCCGGGAGCCGCCCATTAGTCTAAATTGTCTGCCACATTATAAATTGCTTTGTTGTAATTTTTTAAGAAAATAAGTTAATTTATTTTTAATTAAATTTTTTTTTACAAAAAATTAGATGTATTTAATTTAGTTTTTATAATTTATTTAAGACAAAATAATAAAAAAATTAACTAAAAAAAATTAAACAACCAAATATTATTATACATTTAATCAAATAAATTAAAAAAAACTTTCCAACTCTATTGAGTATGTGGTGAGCCCCATTAGCCATAAAATTCCATTAGAAGAAATAATGGTATCTCTCCTTTTCCAACGACAAAGCGTGGCTGTATAGCCTCTATTTGTCATTGTCTAATCAAAGATAAAGACCTTGACAATTGGACTTTTAGTAAATAATAATATGTTAGAAATTTAAATAAAATTATATAAATAAATATTACCTCCATACAACATTTTTCAAGTTAGTGTTGAAAATTCCTCTAAGCTAGTGTTAAGAAATTTTGACCTCTGCTTATTTGTATATATTTTTGTAGGTCCTTATTTATAAGCAAAGTCAAAACTAAATTTGTTTACGTTATCCACTATCTATCATTAAGATAGAATTGGTTATAACAAACGAAATATTTAAATATATTTGTATAAATTTTTTTATCTCTTTATTATTATCTTGACTTATACAAGAGTAACAAATTATAACTAGTGACAAAATAAGGATAAGTATAACAGTTTCCCAATTGGCACATGTTGCAAATTTATGAGATTGTTTAACTTGATTTGGCCATGAATAGGAACTTTATATTATAAACAAATAAAGATAACAATATTATTATAGCGGTCATGCAAAAATTTTCTCCTTTTGTATTTCCTTCAATGCATTACAATCTTTATGAATAACTTCCTACAAGTCATTCAGGATCTTAAAAGTCGCAATGGATTTTACATCAGAAAATAAAAACTCTATTGTGCACAAATAAACTTAACTTTATTTCATGAAATAAAATCCAAACACAACCATTTAAGTAGAAAATGAACTAACAAATCTCATACGATCTAGAGTAGATCTTTACGGTAAGCACTTTTATCATGGGATCAACAATCATTGAGCGTGTACCAGTGTGCTCAAAACTACTTGTTGTTTTTTTATTCTATCTCTAACAGAGAGATACTTGATATCAATGTATTTGGAATTGCTTCCTGATTTATTGTTTTCTGAAAAGAACACCATTGCCAAGTTGTCACAAAAAACCTTTATTGATCTCAATACGAAGTCCACAACACGAAATCCTGTGATAAAATTCCTTAACCACTTGTCATGTGAAGTAGCTTCAAAACAAGTTGTGAACTCTGCATCCATCGTTGATGATGTCACTATCTCTTTTTTGGTGCTTCTCTATGATATAGTTCCTCTAGCCAGCAAATAGACACACCCAGAAGTGGATTTTCGCTAGTCTAAACATCCCGCAAAATCAAAGTCTGAATATCCAATTACTTTTAAGTTGTCTACATATTTGTAGGTGAGCATGTATCCCTTTATTCCCCATAAGTACATTAAAACCTTCTTTGCAGCTTCCCAATGCTCCATGCCAGGATTACTTTGATATCTTCCTAGCATTTCAACTGCAAATGCTATATCGGGTCTGGTGCATACTTGCATATACATTAGACTAACGGCCATAAAAGCGTATGGAATATTTTCCATCTGTTTCCTTTCCAAATCATTTTCCGGACATTGATCAAGGGAGAACTTGTCACCTTTCATTATAGGTGCAACATTAGGTGTACATTGACTCATCTTGTACCTTTTTAAAACACTTTCAATGTAGGCTTTAAGTGAAAGACCTATTTTCCTTTGATGTCTATCTCGATGAATCTCCATTCCTATGACATAAGAAGCTTTGCCAAAATCCTTTATTTCAAAATTTTTAGAAAGAAATGACTTGGTGTCATGCAACAACCCGTGATCATTGGTTACAAGTAGTATATCATCCACATAAAGAATTAAAATTATGAACTTGCTCCCACTGACTTTAAAGTACACACAATTATCAATAACATTTTCTTCAAAACCAAATGAGGTAATTATATCATGAAACTTTAAGTACTTTTGACAGGAAGCTTATTTTAGCCCATATATGGAAGCTCACAAACCAAATGATCACCTTTACTGGAGCAAAATTCTTCAGGTTGAACCATATATACCTCTTCATCTAGTTCCCCATTTAAGCATGCCATTTTCACATCCATCTAATATTGCTCTAAATCAATATGAGCTACCAATCCATGACTATCTTAACAGAATCTTTATTGGATACTACTAAAAATGTCTATTTGTAATCTATGCCTTTCTTTTGAGTAAAATCTTTGGCAACAAGTCTAGCTTTATATCGTTCAACATTACCATTTGAGTCCCTTTTAGTCTTATAGACCAATTTACAGCCTATGGCTTCGACTAACTTAGGTAATTCAACGATTTCCCAGACTTGATTTTTAGCCATTGATTCCATCTCCTCTTTCATGGCATTATACCAAAGTTGAGAATTTTCCCCATTTATAGTTGTGAAAAATTTATAGGCTCTTTTTTTTTTTATGTCCAATATCATAATTAGACTCCATGAGATATACATATCAATCGTCAGGAATGACTAACCTTCTTTCTCTTGAGGATTTTCTTAAACCTGCAGCTTCAACTACATTTAGTTGAGCAAGAGATTCTATGTTAATATGCTCTTCTCGAATAGGAGGTTGATCATGCATTGGTTCATAATGAATATCTGGTTGATATCCTTGAGAAACGATTGGAACACCTATATCAACGGAGATATTTTATGTATCTCGTGATTCCTCCCACTCAATAACTTGATGAACAATATCCCACTAATATTGTGTTCCTCAAGAAATTTTGCATTATTAGACTCAACAAATCTTGGTGAATGTGAGGGACAACAAAATCTATATCCTTCTGATTTTTCAGCATATCCTATAAAATTGTCACGCCCCGAATTTTTGCAAACCCGGGGACGCAACACTAATAAAAAAATGAACAATAATAAATAATAACATTAATAAAATATCCATCATCATCTACCCGTATCAACCTATAATTACACCGAGTCCAATACATCATCGAGCTGCTTGCTCATCTAAAAGAAAAGAAAT
>MKEJ01101297.1:0-18014 GCA_001753735.1 Embelia ribes | reverse complement strand
TTTGTTAAGATACATAATTTAGAATTAGCACACTTGTTTCCCTTCTCTGACCCTTTTCGTTTTTCCCATAGGCCGAAAGTCTTGCTGATTTCTATGAATATTGCAAAGGTCTCGAGCTTGCTAGGAACTTTCAGTTTCCAACACTCAGACAGGTTTCCCCATCGTACATGAAGTTTGAAAACTTTTAAATTCCAAATTTTAAGGCCCATTGCTAAATGTATTTCTTTCTCTTTTTTCGATCAGCCGCCACCTTCATTTCTTTCAACGATGGAAGAATACATAAAAGAAGCACCCCAATCTGGTTCAGTTTCAAACAAGAGACTGGTTAGCCTTATCCCAATCATATTCTTCTAATTTTCTTTATAAGTTAAAAGACATTAATTTTAAGAGACGCCAAACGGATTGTTATCCTTTGAGTAGGTTTATCTGACGTGTATCTAACGTAGACACGGCACTCATTTGGGTGTGTCCATCTTTCATAGCATTCTTCTTCTTTTTCCTTGTAAATTAGTCTCATTTAGAATTTTGAAGCTCAATGTGTGCACCATTTTTTTGTTGATTTATATGCATAAGGCACTTAAATAAGTTTTTCCGATTATAATTAGGCTAATAATAATCGAACGTTTCCACTGACAATTTTAGGAACAAACCATTCATGAGGCTAATATTTCAATTTACCAACACATTAAATCTGCATTTTCCGAACTTATGTTATTTAAAGTTTAACCATAGTATCATTCTTGTGAAATTAATCCTCGCTGCTTTAATGTCAACATTAGGAGTACCGAGAGACGAACGAAGAGCCTGAGAAGCCTCCAGAGCCAGCCCCTGAAGAAACTGAAAAGCAAGTTGAAGAAGTTGAAGTTGAAGATTTACTCGTGGAAGAAGAGGAACCCGAGCCTAAAAAAGAGGAAGAAGTTCCGCCACTTATTGAAACTGATTTGCTGGTAATGTATCGAGTTTGCACACAGGCATATATGTGGCAAAAAAGCCTTTAAGCACGAAAAAAAGCCGGATGCATCCGACTTAAATCGTCTAGATTTTTAGGCCAAATCGAAAAAATCTTAATAGTCTTCAACTTTCAAATGAAAACCCAGAAAATCTTGAGCTTAAAAGTTGCAACCAAAGAAGGCAATTGCTTCATGTCTTCTTTCGGAAGGATTTGACATTTAAAGTAAATATAATTAAGCTTTTAAGCAAAAAGGCAGGAAAGTTAGAAAAGATGCAATCAAAGAAGTCTATTGTTTCAAGTCTTCTTTTGGGGGTGATTTGGCATTTGAAGTATGCTTGGCTAATTTTCGGTTTTTCTGTTTAATAAAAAAATGAATCTTTTCTCATTTTGTGCACAGGGTTTGAACGAGGTGAACCCGCAAGCTGCAGAACTCGAAGAAAGCAATGCCATGGCTCTTGCTATTATTCCACCTGGTTAGCTAATTTTTGAAGAATGTCCGGTATTTCAGAAAACAAAAATTAAAAAAAAATTGATGAAGTTAATTTAACTTTTTCATTGTTAATATCTGTAAACAAATGGGAACTCATCAAAAGGTTAATGCTTTCTGTTTTTGGAAATATAACTCTAGGTATAAATTTGCTTCAAGTGGTTAATGGTTCTCAGTTGCTCTTCTATACCAGTAAATTTTGAATGAAGTTATTTATCTTCAATATATATATCGTTTGGTTTGGTGTTCCGTTTTCAATTTCTGAAATTTGGCGTTCAAATTTCTTTATTGTTGTGTACTCTTTTTGAAAACCAAATGATGGACTGTTTTTCATCTGATTGTGCGACTGTTTTTCAGGAGCTGATCCTTTATCGAATAGTCGGGCTTTAGCTGAAATCGGAAAGACTTCAGGATGGGAGCTGGCACTGGTCTCCACACCAAGCCAATCTCATTCCCATGCTACAGAAACCAAATTGGTTTGTTTCGTTTTCTTCTTAAAACGTATTCCTTTTTTGCTCGGGTTGTTCAATTGTTCTGCAAGCCAAAAATAAATTCCTAATATCAGCTAAGAGACGTTAGTTACTTTTTCCAGTAAGAAAGTACCAACCATCCATGGGGCACGCGGGATTTGTTCTTAGAGTCGGTTTATGTAAGAAAATTGAGGGTTGGATTAGTAAATGTTTGAGTTGTACAATGAGAAAATCTTATAGACAAATGAAATTTCTAAGTTTAGTCAGTTGCCTCTGCCAAATTTATGGATCTTTTTAGAGCTATATTTAATGAAATAAATTTGCAAGTTTCCCGAAAATGTTATTTCCTTTAAAACTCGACATAGACAGGTTGTGTTTTATACGATGCTCGGGCGTGCACGTCACGAAATTGGAACCCAAAAAAAATAGCCATTTTTTAAATCCTATAATCGGTAAGTGTCATGGTGCCACTGTACAATTGAATGTTGTAAAGCAATCGTTCTACGACTCTTAGCACTTCGGGAGAAAGGATTATTCGCGTGTTGTATGATAAGCTTCGGTCTAAAACACACACAGCCATTCCAGCGAGCAAATTTTCAATTTGACATGCACTTTTTTTCTGAATTTGAATTTCAGAGTTTCATTTTCTTCAATACGTAAGTAACCTTATTGCATATCTGTAACTTGTTGAATTGTAAAATGAGCTAATGGAGTGAATCAATTCTTGATGTGCCAGGCTGGTGGATTTGATAAGCTATTACTCGATAGCTTATACGAGGACGATACTGCCAGGCGACAATTACAACTTCAAAACGCAGGTTATTACTCTAACTACGGACCCGAAACAGCCCCTCAGAACCCATTCGATCAACGAGACCCTTTTGCAATGTCCAACGCCATAGCGCCCCCTACGAACGTGCAAATGGCGACACTGATGGCTCAGCAGCAACAGCTACAATATCAACAACATCTGCAGCAACAGAATACGATCACCGCAACACCTCATCTATATTTGCCGCAATATCCGCAACAAGCAGCGCCTAGTTATATGGGCAGTTCTAATCCGTTCGGGGATCCATTTAATTACCTGCAAAATACGACACCTTCGCAAGGAAACCATGGTTTGCTTTAGAGTACATATATATATATTTTTTAATTCTCAATTTGTTATTTTCTTTTTTGGGGTTTCTTTGAGTTAAATTTATTCTTTCATTGTTTGCCGTAGTTGCATCCATTTGTACTCTAATATATGATTCTTTGGTGACTCGGATAAAACTTGGGATGCATTCCTTTTTGTAACCGATGAAGAATAATGTTGATCTTCGAAATAAAATATTTTCATTTTTTCAGCTATGTTTTGCATTTTCGGATGTTCATATCTTTGCGTGTGTTTGTGTTCATGTCTTGCAATATTCGGATGATCTCGGATCATCTCTGCAATCATTTAGTAGAAAACAAAACTATATCTTGATTAATCTCATAAAATTAATAAGTAAAAAAGCGGGAAAGAGCAGTCTCATCTCTAGATCTCCCCGAAGGGACAAATTATTGACAGTTCTTGTATTCATCGTTGGCGCAAAATCCTTTTTGTCGTGCTATTTTTGGTGCTATTTTCGGTTTTGCTACAACTGATGCTCGATGTTAATGGTGCAAATTTACGGGTACAGAGCTGCTACAATTGCTTTCTCCGAGCTGCTGTTGGTATCCGAAACATTTACAGTTCTTTGATCACATATGCATCATTGGTAAAACAACTATTTGGTTATGCTATTTCCAGTTTTGCTATAATCAAAGCAATTATGTCGCTTCCCCTAACGATAGCCTTTTTTTTATCCCAATCATATTCGTATCGAAGAAAGAAGGTTGAAGGAAGGTGGATAGGAGCATACTTCTTTCTTCGAATACAAACTTCATGTGAATAATTTTGTAAGTAACATTACGTATCTTTTTAAATCTGCATCATACCATGACGATTACACCATCAAGCGAGGGATAAACAGAATAAACTGTATTTCACGTCTCGTTTAAGTCTTGTGCATAACCATTGTCCCAGGGTTAATCACTTGAGCAATGGTGTCAAAAAGTTTGCCAAAAATTACAACACTTGTCGACCATGGTAGAGATCTAATGTGTATTTATCAACTTGTATATGCTCAAATACTAAATGTACAAAAACACGAGATACGAGCTAATGAGTTTGTACTTTCATCACATGTTTTGAACTTTCTCTAAGCTTCGCTTGATCGAATTTACGTCTTTTAGCTGTCAACATGGGCCTCAACTGAAAAAAAAGAAATGAACATGCTAAGTTCCGAAATTGTGAAATTACTAAAAGCAGAAAGAAAATTGATTTACCGAAGTTCAACACGTATTACAAGAAGTTTGGTGAAATAATGATTCCAGTCGTTTAAATAGAAAAAAAGCACAAACAGCATAACTTAGTTTCATTTTTATGTTCGATAGGCACGACAAACACGAAATGAAAGGGTTATATCCATAGTTTATACTTTTCCTATTTAGATGTCAGTAGTTCACTAGGACAGTATAGTGTCGCAATGTGGTTTTCCTTTTGCTTGCTTAGCTTAGGTCTCATCGGCACCAAAAAAGGAGTACAACTTCCCTACAATTATCAAATTTTTGCCAAACATTAAACTGCTTCGAGAATCAGATCTTAAAGTTCTTTCACCGAAAACCGAGATTGAAGCAACTTCATGAATCAGTTTTCAAGAAGTCGCCAGAACATATGAATAGCTAAAAATATAGAAAGCCATACATACCATCTCGATGTACTTTAACTGCTTCAAAATTTGATCTGTTTCCAGCTCCTGGAAACACGAATAAAATCAAATTGGATATATATTGTGAGAATGGCAGTGCAAACCAACTAAACAAAATTATGAATCAACCAAACCCCAATTAAAGAGAAACTACATGACTAAAAAAGAAAAGATAAAATGACAAAAAAAAAACTAAAGAGAGACTGACACAGCATAATCAACTTCATTTAATTGGATTTTAACTACATTTGGAATTTATGTTAGGTTATATAATGCAAAGTACATCTTTTGATTTGATATTGATACTTTTTTCCCCTTTCTTTTTTGCCTTTTTCATGTGCTTTATCATGACGGACTTAAGCAACGAGCTCACATTTTCAACGTCTCACTAAATGGGATTGATTCTGGATTTTTACCACAATAAAAAGCAAAAATTTTCAACCCTCAACACTGAGTCAGAAGTCTAGCAAAATATGCCAATTCAAAAAAATCAAATATCAGAAAATAAAGAACACGGAGAGACTTGCTGACCCAATTCGTTAAATATGACTACGTCTGTGGGCGCCTGGGCCAATGGGGGCGTCAATGGGATTTGCATATATATAAATTTTCTGAGAAAGCCAATGAGAAGAACAAACCAAAGCTCTGGCTAAAACATACCTGAGGTACTGCACAATCAGCATGAGCTGGATCCCAGAGTACGGAACGAAAACACTCCCAATTGTCCGTTTGAACTTCAAAGAGAGGAGCCCTATGATATCAACAAGGAAATTTAACATACCAATGATAAGAAAACACATCTAAACAACACTAATACATATAGAAAACCCAGTGTGGGAACTTCAAAAAGATGAAAACTTTCAGGAAATAACAGATGAGATGAGCCACTAGTTAATAGCTAAATCAAGAAAGGAACTTTTTCTCACATTTCCGCAAGCAAATTAACTTCAAGGCATGTATTTAAAGAAAATTAAAAGAAATAACTTCAAGGCATGCCTATGAACTAATATAGAAGAAACTGTCACGCGCAAACAAATATTTCTGCACATCTTACCATCAAACGACATATTACAGAAGCAAATTGACAAACTTAACAGCTAAAAGGTGTGAATTTAGGATATAAAGCAAAGAACAAAGTACATATCAGGTTACCTTCGCCACTTTCCGCATATGGTTCCATCAACTTCGCCTCCAATGCCTTCGATGACTTGTCGGCATTGGACCCAATTGCCAATAGAGCTTATTCTAGATAAGTTGCTGCCATTCTGACCCTAGAAAATAAGAATGTTAATTTGTGGTTTTTCGTCTGGGATACCCCTGCAAATCAACAACCAACAGGACCAATCGGAAAAGAAAACCTATAAACAAATTAAAATCTTACATGCAAGCAAACACACCCTGAAGGATCAATTTCCGCTGGTTCATCGATGACGTGAACTTCGCTGTGCCAAATCAAAGAATTAACACAAAGTTGAGATAAGAACTAAAGTATATTGATTTCAGAACCACAAGATATGTTAAGACAGCTTGTTCCCTAAGCTATGCTACTAGATAGAAAACCTAAAATCAACTATACAAGTTTCTTTAAAACATTATAGAGTTTGATAGTAAACAAAGATCCAGAAACAAAAGAGGTTGAGTATGAGATAATACACATATCATGGTATCAATTGGGAGCACCGGAATAGCGTCGTTAATAACTACTCTTTTGTTACAGGCAGAAAGAAAAATTATGGGGATAACATGCACTGGATTTATTGCCAAAAATCTTAAGCCAAAGTCTAAATCTATCAACCTACAAATGGGAACCCTGATTAGAGAACAAAAAACAATCTACCCGAAACCTAAACCTAGACGTGATAATTTTCCTCCCTTCCAACCCACTACATGTTTCTGAAATAATCTCTATAACCACTTCCCAAAGATAGCCACAAACACAAAATGATAGCAACCATCTTATCAAAAAAGAACTAAGCTATTAGAGAGAGGGACAACGTAACTTTTATGCATGTAATCTACTGCGGAGCTTGAAAAGTGCAATTAAATTTCAAGTTGAGTGGCGGTGAGACTTGACATCTGGACTTTGCCTGCTCTTATGCCATTTAAGTTTGATTCACCACGTCATCTAAAGCTCAAGTTATTAGAGACAAGGTTAAATTAATTTTTATTTTCTTTACCGGCTCCTAGTACCCCAAACCACCAATTTCCATGGGAGAATTCACTTCCCAACTAACCAATTGGTACTTCAATTCATGTACAAACCACCACATTAACAAATAATTTGGACCTTTTCCAACCAATGTGACAACAGAAGCCGACCTCTCCGAAGGAAAAAAGTATGGCAAGGCAAAACAATAGTTTAAGAAATCTTACAAGAGTAGATAGCGTCCTCAAATAACTGTTCGTAATCTGTTCAAAACAGGCTTACTTGTTTTCTAATTTCTTCATTATATCCTATGAAAGGAACTGACAATACAAGAGCCCAGAGGGTTGCAAATGAACATACACCAAAAATGCCACCGGTATTCGTTCACTCTTGCACAAATGAAAATGTAGACTCGAAACAACGTCAGAATTAAGCAAAACTTATTTAACTAGTCCAAGCAAAATCCTGACCCTCACCATGCATAAAAATACCAAACTAAGGCTTTTTGTTGAATAATACACCAGACATAACCTGTTGGGGAAAAATTTAACAACCCAGCCCCTTAAGATTGCTGTCGGGAAGGAGATCATACACTGAACAGTTTAAACCCACCACTAAAAACAGCGAGTTCATATGAAATACTAATTGAAATATACTCGCCATTTGATGTTTAATGTTTAACCTCGCGGTTCCAATAATGACATCCAAAAGGAGTCAGGTTCGCTAAATTGTTAGAAAACGGGCTTGGTCTGGAAAATGCTTTCAAAACAGGATACGTTTGGTATATTATTTCTGAATAAACATTTCATTTGCAAAGTCAATGAGATCAACAGACCCTTATATGGAAACCTCTAGAAGGCTGGCAGGTTCCGCATAAAGGATAAGAGTCAAGACAGAAAGCCTCCTTCACCTAGCTACAAAAGAAAGAAGGGATCCCCTGTCTAAGGTGATAAGAAGACCTACATTGAAACCGGAAATTCATTCTTGATCAGGTGTAAAGCAAAAAAAGAAAAAGAAAATAAAGTTCACAGGATCAGAAGCCCTTACAGTATATCCTATCTACATAGGAACCCCTATGAACACCACTTTTTAGTCTCAAGCCTATATTCTTATTGGCAACCATCAACACTCATCCAAGGTTTGGTGCGGTCCAGAAAGCATCCCGAACCTCTAAATCTGTAACTGACGAGACTTCAGCTAACATCTTATAGCCACTCCCGATTATTCAGAGGGGGTGAAATTTCTAACATTATCAATATCACCATGCCTAAGAAGCATGAATTTAGACTCGGACACGAATACGGACACCGATTCGGCATCTTTTGAAAAATATGAGATTCGGATGCGGCCGGGATTCGGCCTTTTTTATTTTTTTATTATAATTTTATTACTAAAATAAAATAGCTTTGAAAAAGAACTAGAAAAACCACATTTAAAAAACATACACAAGATAAAATAAGACAGATTTTTGTTAATAGCTGAAGACTAAATGTAAAAATATTAACAAAACAAGTGCAAGATAAAAAATAAAAAAATAAATAATTTTAAGTATTGCGCGAATGAATAAATATGTTCAAAGGTTCATCACAATCTAAATCAATCGAAGATGAAAAGTGAGAAATATATACTTAATTGATTCATGTACACGCTTATATACACAAGTTGATAACAATCACATGAACATCATTGATTAAGATGGTTAAAATTTTAAACTTGTTGTGTTTGATTTCTAGTTAAGTAACATGTAATCTTACACAACCTCCATAACTTATAATTGACCAAAATTGGCAACTTTGACCATGGTTGTGTCCTCGGTATATCATTAGCGAGTTAAAAACATGTTTAAGGAGAGTCCCAAAAGTGTCCAAAATTAAAAATAATTATTTGTCATTTTGGACACGCCAAATGGAGCGTCCGACACACATCCCGGAGTGTCCAAGGAGAATATGAGTCCGTGGAGAGTCCGATACGGGTGCGGCAACTGATTTGAAGTGTCGATGCTTCCTAGCACCACGCTTAAATATAAATGCAATGAATGTATCGTTTTGGCTTCTCTGAGAGACCAAACAGTGAAAATTTTTCATGATTTAAGACGTGTTGCGTTCTAAGATCAATATGTGTGGATAAAAGAAATTGTCCAAGAAACCTCATTAAAAAGTAAAAGGTACCCATCATTAGCTCATGTCGTTAACCACTAACTTCCATGAAAGAAACAACTTCCAAACTAACCAAATGGCTCTAGAACTCATGTCGCTAACCACTCAACCCAAAATCAGGTGGACCTTCTCCAACCACAGGGAGAATGGAAGCTTGCTGCTATTCCAAAGCAAAGATATGTTGTAAGACAAAACACTAGCTTGGGGAAAATAAAATAACGGGCCCCCACCCTCAATCTACAATTGACCCTTCCTAGAGGCTAATCTTAGCTTTAATTTCAAAACCTTGAGCAGATGCCCCAACACCAAACAACTTTTTAACTCCCAAATAACTTTCTTTCTTCTCTATTTTCTGGAAAAGTAAGAAAGGATAGAAAAAGACCAGCCTTAGAGGGGCGAACCCAGTTATGAAAGGCAAGAACCACCAATACACAATGAAGGCTAATCCCTGAACATCCCTTTAAATATCTTATCGAACTAAGTACACAATAAAGGTTCCCAAATTCTTCTATCAAATATTCCATGTGACAAAAAAAAAATTAACCAAGTAAATCCCGTGATTGCCATTTTCAGGGGTTCCTATGAGCACCAGTAACCGTATATCAATTTTGAGATGGGAGGACATAACATCAATGATACTAAAACAAGTCCGAAAAATGGTCCAATTATCCCTTGCTGCACGGCAACAGATAAGGAGATGGTCCAGAGTTTCTCCATGCTCTTACACATGTAGCACCAATCAGGAATAACAGACCAACTTTTCCAGAAGTTGTCAGCTGGGGTTTAATGCAGCCTTGGAACAAAGGAAACAATCTTTGGCAGCATGTTTGCCATTCGCACCGCATTCCAGGGGAGCAATTTATCACGAGGTGAAATAGAACAATACAACGATGAAATAATAGACTCCTTGTGAGAAAAGTATATTACGTGATCATGCCTATAAAGTTGTTAGGGATTCAATCTCCTAAACATAACCTTTCAAACAAATTTAGAATAATAGGACTTCAAAGCCAGACCTAATAAGCGTGGGCAAAAACCAAACCTTACAATACAAGACACTAAATAGAGAACCGAGATCACTTATATAAGCAAAAATAACTAACTATAAGCTTTCTAATGCATAAATGCATGTCTCAGAAACATCTGCATAACAATATAAAGCCCAATTAAAAAAGGCAACTCTACTCCTATGCCCTCGCGAAGTAAGTGTATCATTTGCAAAGAAAATGTGGTTACTCACCCTTACAGGAAACCTCTTAGAGGGCCCTGAAGATTCGTTCAACGAAGGATAAGACTGGAAAATCCACCATCAACATGGTAACAGTGTTGTTAAAGGTACTCCGGGCACTCGCCCTAGGCGCCAAGGCGAGGCCTGGGCGCCTTAAGAAACTCCGACGAGACACCATTAAAAAGACACTGCCTAGGCGCTGCCTGGGGCAAGGTGCAGGTGCTTTAGGCGCTTGAGACGCTCGTGTTTTCAACCTAAGGCGCTAGACACAAACTTTTTTAGAAATACATTACATATTTGAAATATTTTTTTATTGAAATTAAAAAAAAAATAGCATCAATTTTGTCAATAAATCAAGATGAGAAGAGATGAACAGAGGCATGATACTCATTTGAGAACCAATATCAATGAATTTGACATCAAAGAGAGGAACCGCATACCATAATTTAAAACGCCCCACTTAACTAAGGCGAGCGCCTAAGCAAGCGCCTAGCGCCTAAGGCGATGAAGGGTCCCAACACCTTAAGGAGCCTAGAGCCTTTAACAACACTACATGGTACACAAGAAGGTGAAAAGGGACCCTGCCTAAGGACTTCCGAAATGAAAGATACGAAGGCACCTCACTAACTAAGATCAAACAACACCTTGGGTAAATTTCAAATATTGACAGCCTCTGTCTGAACCCAAACTTCATTCTCATAAAATCAAAAGCAAAATAGACAGTAGTTCGCCAGATCATAAGCCCTATTGATGTCGTATAGATTAAATCGACCACAGATGGACAACCTCATTGGCGACCAATAATGCTACTTCGAGATTTGGGGTGCATCCGTAAAAGCATCTTATACTTCTTTGACTTTTAACTGACAAGACTTTGGCTCTCATATACATTCCCCAATAATCTGATAACATACAATAAATGAAGCATTCTGGCTTCTCCCAGAAACCCTAGAACAGAACTTCATCATCTGTTAGGCACGTTGCATACTAGTTCCTTATTCATGTAGTTAGACATAAGAAATTGTCCAAGAAACCTCATTGAAAGCTTGTAGAGAAAAGCAATCTGCAATGCAAACAGGGGCAAGTCGTCTTCTGCCATACACGAACCAACCCGACAAGGTAACTACCTGGTTCCAGACCCAAACATGATTGATATGCGGTAGCTAAAAAACAAACTACAACATATGTACGTTAGACTTGAATAGAACAGAAGATGCTTTTTGTCTCCCGCTCCAAATCGGGCAAACACAAACAAGAAAGCATACAGAAGAACCGGAGACATGTAAGAGATATAAACCTTTCCCTATTGAATAATTTGGACAGATTATCTCCATGAAATGTTGCATCCCTTTAAAAAATATTACCTGAATTCTCCACATGTAACCCCAAACTGGATCTAAGAAATTTAGTTTTTACATAAAAAGAACTTCTCTACAAGCTTATGATTGCAATAGAAAATTATAAGAAACCAAGGTGTATTTTCTAAAACAACAACTTAGCAGTATAAGGTGTCCTGCCGCATTTTAATTCGATTAGTCTAAGCTACTCAGTATTCACACTTAAGTTCCACAACAAAGCTTACAACCGAATAATCAATTTATTCATGTCCTTGCATAAAAACAAGCTAAAACCATACCACTCAAAAGGAACAGAGGTTGTCATACTTAATTCAGAACTTAATCCCTAATGCATTCTGAAAGTACTAACAGAAGACACTATTACTAATCTCCGACAATGAGTCACGGCCCAAGGTGTCTGATGCAGCTATAGCCTATAACATTAACATTAATTACATGTTCCAGAATCCATAATGGCCTACAGCCCACTCAAACAAGAGGGTTATGGGTTTTGTAGCGGTAGGTGGGGTCTCATTCTTCACCTCTCATTCTTCATCTCTAGAGTTCACGGGTTATGCCCCAATGACTTTGAGAGTCGTCGGCTTGTTGAGGGAAGGATGCCCATCAAGGGCAGTGAGATCAACTTGGGATACTGCTCTTCCATGGATTCTTTGGTGTTTTTGAAGATTAGCTATCCATATTTAATTGAAGGATGTTTTGCTGACAGCCCTTCAGTGTTGGGTTTATCACAAGTTTCCTTTTTGTGTTTCTTAGACAGTCGTAGATTATTTTATAAGCAATTGATTAAGTTTTTCAATAACTCTACTAATAAAAAGAACAAATAATTTAAATTCCGAGAATAAATATACAGGAGTTTATGGTACATACTCGAGAGATGGACCAGACCAATCTGGAACGTTTGCTTGAAATTCTTGACCAATTCTAACGCCTGGTTTATAAGGCCCGACGCCAATCAACATTTTTCCTATAAGACTTAATTCCTCTTCAAAGATTGCGTCTTCAAATCTGCTCACTTCACTGCCATTATGCCACATTTTGTCAGTAGTTATCTCATTCAGAATTCTACGCTTCTTTTTCAAACAGAAGCAACAGAACCATTCATCGAAGGGTATCTCCTTTACACGAGGATTGCAACATGAGACATGAAATGCTTCATCACACTCATCACAAATTAGCATCTCTAGTGATCTTTCTTGAATTTCACAAACTTTGCAAGTCCACATACAACTGCTACTTGTGGTTGTTACCCGGGGTTCGTTAAAACTCTGAATTTTAAAAGGCCAAAGCCCATCAGCGAACCAATGGCTTCTGAGGATAGAGATACATATATCTCTTTCTGACAAATTATCTTGCAATCCCTCTACAACCAATGCAGTAGAAGAGGAGCACTCGCCATTTTCATCTACTTCGGTCCTTAAAGGAGTTGAACGAAGCTCCACATTCGACTTTGATGAAGAATAACTGTCGTTTACACAACATAAATCAGTCTCCACCCCAAGACGTCCATTGTCAGATTCCGAGCTCATATTGAAGGCCTCTTTTTCCACATCAACTTCGGAACCCATTTGTACTTCCTCAGCTGCCCTTGAAGGGGCTTCAGAACTAATATTTGAACGAGAATCATCACTCAGCCTTGCTGAATCTTGAGCTGGGAAAACAGAAACAGATTTTGTTTGGGGCTTTCTTCGATGATACACCAAAGTGGGTCGAGATTTCTCCTCCATGGTACCGACAGATGGTAGCTGGGAACAGCTTGCTATGGTACAGACAGATGATGGCTGAGAACGACTAGCTAAAGAACTTGACGAACATGTATTGTCCAGATTTCTTTTACCATCCATTGAGGGAACCAGTTTTTGACAAGGATGATGACAACTATTCTCACTTTCACAACACTTTTGCCAATTTTTAGCAAGAGTAATCCAGTCACACAAACGGCTCTCGTAAAGGAAAGAAAGAGAGACTTCAAATGAACCAGGAAGAGCAATCTGAATCAATGTTTTCACTTGAAAATTTCCTATATCCAGAACCTGATAATTCTTTTTTTCAAAACAGAAAGAAATAACAGGAAACCCCATTACCATTGACACACAGTAAACATTGGCAACAAGTGAACTTGATCCATCATTGTCCAATTCATTGGCCCAAAGCTGCAGCCTAATCACCAAAGCAATCAAATGAACAAGATCAATATAAATGCTTCATGCCTTGCTCGCAAAAGATTAACTTATGAGCGAAGAAGTAAATCAAATGAATACATAATTGGCTGTGAAATGAAACAACAAACAATAGACTAGGCATGTGATGGGTAGGGCCACCCCAACCCAACAGATCTCACAAAGGTTGAAAATTTCTTTCATGCCCGTTTACTGTCATGAGCATACTTTAACTTTGGTTCACAAATGAGTCGAATCGAGCTAACTCCTGCCTTCTTTAAATGACAAGCCCAAGCTCCCAAGCTCGAACCAAATCTTCTACTAGCCTAAACCACAGTTATTGCTGCCTCGGATGCAGTTCGTAACCGCATGCGGCACACATGGCAATTCGTTTACGAGCAGGTTGTTCATATATATCAAGACTAAATATAGTTTTTCAGTTTGTTCACCAGAAGTTTCTTAGAAGCCTGTTTGATTTTTCTTCAAATTAGAATCAACCTTATAGGGTTCCAGATCTCAAACCTACCATAATCCGAATATAACAATCAAATCGTGGTTCAAAGACAATCCTAGAAATCTAAACCCTCCAAGGGTCAAGGGTCCTATAAATGGTTCATCACATATACACGATTTTTCCAGCAGTAATGGCGTGGGTATGCTTGAACATTTTTTTGGTCAAAATTTGTTAAGGAACTGATCGCCTATATAAAATGAGACACTAGTAGTTTCTAAAACTTTTTCGTTACAATTTTCCTTCAAATAGCTATCACCTTTTGAAGGAATCCGGAATTCCGGATCGAAACCAACCATGATCGGGGACAACCTTTCTCCTCTAACCACTTTATCAGCCCCAAATTCAATCAGGCTCAAATTCAATAGACTCAAATCAAATCAGATGTCATTTTGTTTTATAGCCTTTTCAATTCGATTAGTACAAAATTCGACCAACATGAACTGATTCTTCTCTTCTTCGCAACCGATTGATTTTTCTTAATTGATCGATTTTTTTGTTCTTTTCAATAATTTAAAAACTTTACAACTAGGTTTTTTCTTTGTTTTGCTATAAGGAAGAGATACGAAGCATAATTTTATCGATTTACTTCCTAAATGGGTTATGTTTTTCGATTCAATTTTTTATATGGAAGTGTCGACTTCCTTAATTTTTAATTTCTAGTTTTAATTTTAATGTTTGACTAATAAGGCTAAGTGTATAGTGTATATAAATCGGTGATTCATGTCCAATACATGATACATCTTGTTTCGTAAAGGAAAAGTGTGTATCGACTGATTTTTGGTCAAAATAGAGACAGAGCTACGATACACACGGAAACCTTTTGAGACGTACCGTATTGTATGAACGTTTCGCATCTTGTAAGAGATTGACAACCATGGCCACTAGCTATGCTGCGTAGAGGAAGTTGTGGAAGTAGCTGAGATTGACTGGATTGTGCATCCGTTGTCAAATAAAATTAGACTTGAATAAGATCTTAGTGGTTGTAGGCTCTATGTGGAATCAAAATGTAGCATATTGGCATTTTGTTTGGATAAGAATATTTCCATTTCTAAAGTAACTATGCGGACGACGTCCAATAGTTTAATATTTCATTTATATTGGATCAATGTGGGGATCTTCGTGCTTGTAGGATCAGATTGAACTTTGAAGATTGAAAAATTTGCAACAATAGGAAAAAATAATAAAAAAAAAGTAATGCGGAGTTGTACTCGTATTATGTCGTACCCGTGCTCCTTAGATGTGACAAGACACATTGATTCTTCTTTTTTGCTTCAAATGAAAAGTGTAGGCTTCTGCTTCTTATACTTTATCAATGATGTAGGCTAATTTGTTGAATCATTTGTGACTTTTCTTGCTATTGTAGGTAGTTGCAAACTGCTTATCTGCACTGCAAGAGATTTGGAGCTTGGAAGCAAGCAAGAATGAGGAAGCATCAAGGGAGAGAGATGCATTGCTTAGCAAGCCTCGAATATACTATTTCTTGAACAGGTACAATAAAATAATGTTTTTGTGCTTTTACAAACTCGCCAAGCTGCTGGATATGAGTTTTGACATCTAATTTGAGTCTTCTTGTCGCCGGGTGGACTTAAAGCTGCACTAGCTTAATTATATCTGATGTATTATTTTGATTATACACGTACTATATATGGAAGCCCTGCTTGTTTGCTTAGTACAAGTTTTATAGCTGCTAATTGCCTGTAGATTAAGCTTCCACTTTGATCATGAACAACTAATTATGTGATAGTTTTGTTGTTGAAGCGCTTTCTCACCAGTTTTTGCCCCTGTTTTGTTCTTTTTCACCTTTTTTCCCGCAAAGGAGTGTATTCTCTTGGTATCTTATCAGAAACATGAAGGGATGAGGGCAAACACATTTACGTAGCGTTTGGTATCTGTGGTTATTTGTGCTTGTTTATGCCTTTCGAGGAATCCGTTTTCATTGATTTGCAGTTCCCCCTGGAAACCCTTTCCTTTGGATCTGATAGACACCAGATTATCGTTGCGAATGAACATAACCTCTTCATTTGATCCCTTTACCTCTTTCCGATTGCTTCTTGCTTTACTCCTAGCTTGATGTCACTGAAGCAACAAAGTGATGATGAAATCGTAATTGTAACTTTTTTGGCTTTTCAATTAAGTGAAATAATGAACGTTTTCACTTAGGTGGGAACTAAGATAAGCACTCGTGAGGAATGAGAAACGTTGGGTCCGGAGGCCTGATATTAGTTAATTTACCAGATTTTGAATTTCGACACGTTGCTTTTCTCTGTCATCAAAACCAGTATCTTTATCTTCGGATCTTCACTTGCGGTCTCGTTAATGAAAAATGAATTATTGATGATTGTCATATTTCAATAGATAATATTCTCTTGACATAACCACTTTCTGGCTCCCACCACCTTGCTGTGTTAGTTAATGCAGACACAGAACTGGAAACTGGAGCGACAAAGATTAAGACATGTTCACATTATTTACAGATGCTATGGTGCCAAAAATCAAGTTGTATTAAAGTGACTTCTTTTCCATCAAGTTGTCCATCTTAATTTGGTATAATACTTTCTAACTTCTGAATCACTGTGGCAGAATCAAGGAATTTAGTGAATGGGCACAATGTCTTGTCCTGGAATTGGTGGCCAAGTATGTTCCCTCAGATAGCAATGAGATATTTGACATTATGAATCTTCTAGAAGATAGATTGCAACATGCAAATGGTGCTGTTGTTTTAGCAACCGTCAAGGTGTTTTTGCAGTTGACACTGTCTATGACTGATGTTCATCAACAGGTGCCTATTATGATATTCATTATTCTCTTTGTCAGTTTGGGTAACAGTTAGAAATTTCTGTTCTCATTCTTGTCTTAGCTGATTTGTTAGTTTCAGTAATGGCGATATCCTGGTGCTGATTAAATCCTAATAATTTTTTTTGAATGACTAAGAAAAGAAAGCATAACATGGATTGAAATGAAATTCAATGCATATGCCAATCTCAGTTGTGTTTTTATGCGGTTCAGCACTTTGTTTTGTGATGACCCTCTAGCTTGCTTGCCGTATCCCAAACATTTCTTATATACTTGCTTGTAGATATCATTGACAAGCGAGATGGTTGGTATGAAACAATTAAGACTCTTAGAAAATTAAGATTTTATGAGTCATTTCTATATAATCAACATAAAGTTTGGTTTGGCTAACACTCTGAAATTTCACTTCTATATCAGATACTTTGTTTTTATTTCGAGAACACATTGATTTCACCCGCTTTGCCTTATGAAAGCCCCTGGTGTTCATTGTTATTCAATGTATTTTCCACTTCTATAACTTCCTAATGCAATTGAGGATTAGATAATAAAGAGGAACAAGAAAGGGAAATATTGTCATCTGGAAGAAAATGATAGCTAAAACAATGTTTACTAGAAATCAAAAAGTGTACGTATTGCAAACACTAAGAATATCTGATGATGGTGATTATGAATATTGCCCACTACTTTAATCCCCATTTGCATTGGCATTAAATGGATTGCTGATGATGGTGATTAGGAATATCTAATTCTTAGGAAGTATTAATTCTGTAGCAAATGCCGTAAGCTTTCAGAAAGCACAAACTTGGGATACTAGAGTTTTTTAAATGCACCTTTTGGATTTATTACCAAAGCTGGAGTTGTCAAGCATGACTGAACTTTAGGGCAGCCAGTTGTACAAATGATATTGATGGTGATATCCATCCTTGGTCGTACTCTGGCTCTGTATATCTGTAACGTCCCAGAAATTTCCAAGTTAA
>MKEJ01101290.1:0-11179 GCA_001753735.1 Embelia ribes | reverse complement strand
GATTTTGTTGTCGATGAGCAGTTCGGTTATATACTTCAGACGGAAGCAAAACAACTCTCCATCAGGAAATGGAGCTGTGAGGTTTCAATTTCTCATGGTGTGTACTTGATATTACGATGATAATTCAACTTGTTTCTGCTTAAATCCCATAACTGCTTTCTTTTCCTCTTTTGTTTTCATTTTGCCTTGTTTTCTGATGATTTGTCCGGCAAATTGTTTTCAGGGTATTGTGTTGATTTTATTGTCGATGAGCAGTTCATTTATTTACTTCAGATGGAAGCATAACAACTCTCCATGAGGAAATGGAGGAGTGAGGATTCCCACCAGCTCTAGATTTTAATCTATTTCCCACTTTTCCCTTTGAGCTATGAGTTTTGATTCTCTGTAGTAACAAGATTATTGGCAATCACACTTGTATGTGTTTACTATTACTATTACACATCGTATATGTACTTGGTACTATCGAAAATAGGAGCCGTTGAAATGTTCCTCTCACGTTGGCTCATTGTCTTGACGTGTGAAATTGTATCTTATGTTGAAGAGAAATGTGCTTTTAATTTTAACTTCTTTATCTTCTTTTTGCAGAACTATCGATTATTTTCTGTTTGCTTTTGCATGAAGAATTGGTTATGCAAACTGAGTAACCTGTCTTCTAGAAGCAGGACATTCCCTTATTTCGCTTCTCAAAACCATACATTTCGTTTCAAGAGAATTGCATCACCATACTAACGCAAGAAATTGAAACTAGCAAAGCAAGTCGAGACCAAAAGTTCTAATTTACATATAAAAACGAATTGTACCGTGTACTCAATCACAAGATTTTTAACATCTCAGTTCATACGAATATTGGTACTTTTTCAAGTCGAAAAATAAAGGCAGACACAACAGATCTGAAAGGCAATCTTGATACTTGTCAATTACTACAATAAATCTCACATTCCTTCAGTCAGGGAACAAAAAAAAAATGTTGAAATCTACATGGATCTTTTTCTGTCAATTGTCTGATTAAGCACCATTTATCTCATCCCAGCTCATGAATGACACGCGATTGCTGCTTTTCCTTCTTGAACATGTACCAGGATTCCGTCTATTCACCACTTCTCTGGAGCTTTTTAAGCACTCGGTAAACTCAGAACAGAAAAAAATTATGCTTACCTATGAAGTTTGAAAGACCAAAATTCGTGGAAAGGATAATTTATAACGATACAATGGGAAATGGAGAATTTCGCAATGACTTGACAATAAGATGATTACAAAAAATAATCGGGGGTTTTGCGTGTTGTGTCGGGCTCAACTTGCCGAGGAGCTGGGTCAAACTGAAGGAAGCTCTGCTCCATATTCTCCCCGATTTCTAGTATTGCAGCCATGTTCCCACATCGGTAACAATAGTTCGGAGCACTGAACACAGTTACCACATTCTTCTCCTAAAGGAAGAAAAAAAATCCATCACTACTTGTACATATGTATATAATTTGATAGGTAAGATACTAGGAACACGGGCTCAGGATTCGAATCACAACTTCCATGACTGAAGTGTGAGATGATACTGATGGATTATGCATAAATATTAGATAAATGATAAGATTATGAGTTTATTTCATCTTAGATACACAAACCTGAGACCAATTATAGCCTTCCATGACTAGCTGGTGGGCTCTTGAAATGAGACTCAAACCATTATTGTGGTTAAACTGTGCTGCAATGTCTTGTCCAAAGGTATAGCCAGCTCCACGTGGCGAAATGCCCCAACCACAACGATCATCCGGATCAGACCATAACAGGTCACACATTGGTCCTTCATGTGGGACCTATATAGCCACGAACAGTGGTCAAGCAATGGCTACAGCTTAATTTTATTTTTTACAAATGAAGTCATCAAATTATAAATGTTTCATATGACTAGCATTAAATTGCACGGAAACTTGAAGACAAGGGGTATAAATATACCTCTTGTATACGGTCCAATGCTCGGATGTTATCTAGTGTATCCAAGGATGGGGAAAGTCCTCCATGCAAACAGAAAACCTGCAGTGCATATTATAAATTACTATAAGAAATAGTCACAAATTCTACCATGTAATAAATAACACAGATTCACAATTCGAACCTGACTTTCAATCAGTGCGGTGAGGGGAAGATAGTCAAAAAGGTCAGTGAAATGCTTCCAGACGTTGGCATTTCCGTACTTCCTCAAGCATTCATCATAGAACCCATACCTGGGAGAAAATATATGCAAGTACTAAACATGTAAATTGCAAAAGCCACATTTACATTATTTACAACATTGGAATCATAAGTGAAGTGAAGACTTTACACTTGAGTAATTTGCCGGCTCTCATGATTCCCTCTAAGGATTGTAATTCTATCTCGATAACGAACTTTTAAAGCTACTAAAAGCGATACAGTCTCCACCGAATAATAGCCACGATCTGCATCGTTAAGCGAAAATTATATGATAGATACAGTATTTGAGATTAATTAACCCCCTCAAAAGGATTGATTGAAACAGAGTCAGCATCGTCGAGGACCAACTGAAGAATTAAAGTTAAATAAAGAACAGTACCGATAATTGTTATAACAACCTGTCCATATGTCCATTTGCTACACTTTCTTCTTGAAATACTTACTCATATATACTGTAGCTCATGCCTCACCTCCGGCCCCCCACAGTACCAAATAACCTATTGGGGTCACATGCGTAGTTTTCACTAACCCAAACAGGGCTATGCAACCAGTTCAATTAGTTCAAAACCAAACCATTTTGTACCAAAATGTTATATTACAGAACAAAACCGAACCAAACCGGTTCAAGATAAGAACCGGACTGAACCAAACAGATCCAATCCGGTTCAGTTCGATTTGAACCTTTTTTTTTTATATCAATTAACAAATGAACTCATAATTAAAAAAAATCTATTAAAATAATTAAAAAAAAATTCCTATCAGTTAACAGAAAATTTCATAATATATTTAGAACAATTAAACAAATTAGAATATCATAATATATTTGGAACAATTAAACAAATCATAACAGAAAATCATTAGAAAAAAAAACCCTAATACATCCCCCATCACAAAAATCATTTAATCCCAATCAAATCAAACTAAGAAAAGTTACAATAAAATATAATTACTGAATCAAGATGTAATATGACCAAAAAATTCCTAAATCTAACACATTGAAAAAACTAACCTTTTAGATTGATGAGAGAGAGAGAGATTCAAAGGTGAGAGTGAGAGACGGAGAGGTGAGAGAGAGACGCAGGTGAGATAGAGAGATGAAGGGGTGAGAGAGAGAGATGGCTGCTCAATGAATTGTGGGGGGTTAGGGCTAGACTGAACAGACAAGGAGAGCTTAGATACAGGGGCATATTTGTAATTTTATATTTTCGGTTTGGTTCGATTCAAACCTAACCATTATCTCTCAACCTGTAAACCGAACCGAAAAACCAAAAAACCAGAAAATTTTTCATTATAAAAACCGAACCGAACCATTTTTAGAATTTTGAAATTTGGTGGTTCGGTGCACCGAATTAATGCCCACCCCAAAACCCAAAGACAAAATAAGACTGTCTAGGACTAGGCAATATGCTAGATTCATTCTTATGTCCCTAATTTTGGCAGAGACACAATGCCCTCACCAACATTGGAAAACACTGCATTTTTCCTTTCCTTTTACTAATAAGTTTAATACTCCGTTTGGTACAAGGATTCCTCAGGGAAAAATGTGACGGAAAGTTAAATCTCTTCACAAAAAATCATGCATTCAAGTATAACATTTTCTCTTCCGTCGCATTTTCCCTCAAAAAAATCCTTGCACCAAACGTACCATAAGGGCATGTCTATTTGTTGCTTTTAATCTTAAACTTTCTTTTTTGTTCTTCGGGCCTAAACAAGTTAGAAATTTTAAGTTGGATTAACTCGCCTTTTTTCTAAACTAATGAAAGAACAGCTTCTTTGCTCAAAAGTTCCAGTCAATCACCTCGTGAAAAGGAAATGCAATCATGATTTGTATAGCCATGTTCTAGCAAAAATATTTAAATTTGAACAATTTTTTCATCCAAAATCAGAGCGCACAAACAACAATAGCTGATAGAAGCAACCATAATAAACCAGGGAAACACTCCCTTCTCCAAATATGTATAAATCTATACACCAATCCGCCAATATATCATAACTGGACAAGCTATTTTTTACAGCTCACCAACATCCATGAAGAGGCAACTAAAATATGTAATTGTGATATGCATTCCTAAATTTCCAGCTATTTGCATTTAACCATTTTTTTTATTTCAAAATCTAAATCATGAACATCAATACCCAATCAACTCCTAAAAATGCACACAGCCCACACACCAGCTAACAAGAGTAAACACCAAGACTGAACTAGCTTATATATAATTCAATGGTAACCACCGAAAGCAAATCTACACATACAAGCACAATATCCATTCCTAGAATTCATCATTAACCAAACCAACATTTGCAACTAGACCATGACCCTCAATATACATTCACCTCTCAAAAATGCACACAAACCACAGAACTCCAAGACCATATGTTGGACTTGCTTATTCATATTACTAACAACTAACCACTGAGAAGTGAGAGCAAACCCAAAATCGGAACCACGATATGCATCTCCAGAATCCATCAAATAGCCTGACACTTTCAATTAAAGCAAAACTAGAACATAACCTTCAACAAGTTCACCTCTAGAAAGTGCACACAACCAACAAAACTGCAAAGCAAAACTCCAACAGCCTATATATATAACTCATTTCTGAGAGCAATCCAAATATGCAAGCACAATATCCATCACTAAAACTCCACCAATAAGTTTCCCAACATTTTCAATCTGGAAAACTAGATCATAGCCATAACAAACATTCATGAAGAGGCGAACCACCCCCAATCCAAAACAACTCAATCAGCCCATATATTTTCTCACAACAAAACGGCCCATAAATTTTCACATTAAACATCAAATTCCAGAAACACACACATAATTTGAACACTACCCATTTTAAAACATTATAGAATAAACATCAAATACACATAACTGGACATAAACATGAACAAGCTAAAAATATAAACATCAAAAAAAGGTAATATAAACATCAAATCCATATAATTGGAATCCGGGTAATCACCATCCAATCTGAAACTGCTCAATCAATAGATTTTCTCACAATTCACACAAATTCATATTAAACATCAAATTCCATCAAATAAACATGAACCCACAAAATTCAACAACTAAAAAGGTAAAATCAGGCAAACCCCAGAAAAAATTAATCAAATCTCTCAAGCATAATCACCCATGAAGAAGTAATTGGTATTGGGCGAATCACCCCCAACCAAAAACAGCTCAATCACATCATATATTTTCTCAGAACATAACAACCCGCAAAATCAAATTAAACATCAAATTCCAGTAACAATCACATAATTCCATCATTACCCATTTCAAAGAATTAAAGCATACGCATCAAATATACAAAATTGGACATAATCACGAACAACAAATTGTAAAAGAAGCGATAATCAGACAAAACCCAGATAAAATTAAGCAAATCTCACCAACATAATCACCCATGAAGAGGTAATTAGTATCAGGCGAATCACCCACCAATCCAAAACAGCTCAATCAGATCATAGATTTTCTCACAACTACAAATTAAACATCAAATCCCAGTAACAATCACATAAATTCCACAGTAACCATTTCAAAGCATACAAATCAAATAAACATAATTGGAAATAATCATTAACACTAGAATAGCAATAATAGGACAAAACTCATATAAAATTAAGTAAAACTCACCAACATAATCACCATGAAGAGGTAGTTAAGTGTTAAAGAATCACCCCCAATCCAAAACAGCTCAATCACACAATAGATTTGTTCATTTCCACTAGCAATCATATAATCATACACATCAAATAAACATAATTAGACATAATAATGGACAACTAACACTGAAAAAGCAATAATAAGACAAAACCCAGATAAAATTAAACAAAAACTCACCAACATAATCCCCCATGAAGAGATAATTAGTATCGGGCGAATCACCCCCAATCCGAAACAGCTCAATCAGATCATAAAATTGACCGTGTATATCACCGCACACGGTAACCGGACACTTAACCGGCTGAACATTCCACTCTTCTACGAGGATAGACCTCGCTTGATCGCATAGCGTCTTCACCTCGGCCTCCGTGAGCGGCTTGCACTCCTTCAGCTGCTCGATCTGACGGTCCAGATCCGTCGGAGACGGCATCCTGATTCCTTTCTCTCCCTGTATCTCTCTCGATCTCGATGGGATATGCTGGTACCCAATTGGGGGATTGGTGATTAGGGGGATCGAATTGGGCTCATTGGGTTTGTGTTCTGAGGGGACTCCTCGTCTCCAACGCGCACGATCTCTCTCTCTCTCTCTCTCCACAAGAACAGCTCAAGCAAAGTTGAAAAGGAGGGAGTTTATATATCCAACATTGGAACCTTCTTTGTAGAAGATCCATATTCAAAGGCACAGAAATTCAATTTCTATCTCATACATATTTGTTCGAATCTCAATTCGGTACAATTTGAATTTCGCCTTTTCTTTTTTTGCAAATCTATTTATTGTTATTCGTTTATTGTCATCTAAATAATTCGGAATCTAGAAATAATCTGAGAGCTTGAATGCATCTTCGCTTTTATATTTAACTATATATGTGCATGTCTATAATGAAGCAGTTAACGTCGTAGAAAATTATAAAACGGGCTAAACATTCGTTTATGCGGGGTTAAAACTACATATAAATTGTATAGGAAAACGTTATTTTTTCAAATTCATTGATTGGCATTTGCTACGGCTCTGGAATCAATATTTTTGTGCTGATCCTGTGTCAAAAAGAATTTTGATTTTAGATAATAGGTTTAAGTTATGTATAGAAGTATGTGCTTGTGGTTTGATCTGTTTGAAGATTCTATGTGCGGCGAATTATGGTCATATTTCTCCTATGCTAATATTCTAATTTGTTTAAAATGTACACAAATATGTATGGAAAATGATTCATGTACAGATAATGTATCGGTTCGTATGTGGCAACATATTGACTTTTCTCAGAACAAGATCAATGCACAAGATGTTGTTAGATTAGAGTTTGTACACTCTCTATGCATGATTGATGGTTCGCATATAATGACATATATTTTGACTCGGACGTGCATCCGGCTAAAAGTGGTGTTACTGTTGCCTTACAATTGTTAACACTTCAAAAAATTATACTTTTTTCATTTTTCTTTTTGTTTGTGTAGTGAGAGATGGTTGCCTTTGGGAAAAAGCTCAAGGAAAGACAGATTGAAGAATGGAAAGGGTAAGTTTACTTGCATTTAGATCGCATCATTATTTGTTGACTAGTAACTACGTACATTTATTTAGGTCGGTGGCTTAGCTGTTCTCTTGGAAAATGAAAATTGAAAATGAGAAGAGCAAATCTTCTACTCGGGTTTTGGTCTTTGAAGAAATACTTTATTTTCCCATGTTTTATCAACTTAATACAGTCACATGTTTAACATTATCCTCAATTAAACTGTTACTAGGATTTTAGAATTGTATTTTTCTCTATTATCTTAGTTGATCTCTCACATTATGCGTACAATTTATAACCTGCTGGTATTGAGATTATATTGCATGAAATTCATTAGTGTTTAGCGCTTGTGCTTTTTGTTGAGATTTGGAGTTTTAAACTATCATTTGATGTTGAATAACCTTCGCCTTGAGAAAGTTCTAAATTTCTTAAAAAATTAACTTATATAAAGTAGCTACAATTTTCACTTCTCCAGGTATTACATCAACTACAAGTTAATGAAAAAGAGGGTAAAACAATACGCTAATCAGATTGAAATTGGAGGTTTGGATCGCCGCCATGTTCTCAAGGATTTCTCGAGGATGCTGGATATCCAGGTACATTGAGCTTCTATTCAATGATCAATGCTGGCTTGTGAAAGGAAAACTACCTTTTCTTAGCTTCTTTTAGGGATTTTGTCATTTCTTATCCATATACACCTCCAGGTTATGACACTTCTGATTAAGCTCTTAGATGCAGAGGGTCTTAACTGCCGCTTTCATTATGCCCCACGTTGCACTTTTATTTTGATATGCAGACTTATTATTTTGTTCTTCTCATTTTGAGGCTTTTAACCACCCATCCTACTACGCTATGTGCTTGCTTTCAAATCGTCTCACTCTTTTGGTGTTGAAGTATTTGTTGAAAACCACAAGTGTGGTTCACCCATGCACTCTTAACCACTCCCTTTTCAGTAATTAATTTATTGCTTCGAGTGAAAATGGTTAATTGAATAGCAAAATCAAGGAGTTATGGATGTAACATAGACCTAATTTCTGCATTTTTTGGCAGCAGTAAAATGTTCAATTCATGTTTCTTCTTGTTTTCACCTTTTGATATTTTGGATCATTATCATGCTTATCCATGAAGAGAAAAAGATAAGAAGACTTGTTCTTTTTTCAGCTGTTATAATTTGATGTTTTTGCAAAGTCTGAGCTTGTTATCCTTTCTTTTTGGAATTTCAGATTGAAAGAATTGTACTTTTTTTGTTGGAACAACAAGGAATTTTGGCAAACAGGATTGCCATGCTTAATGAGCAACAAGAAATTCTTCAAGAGCAGCCCGATATATCCAAGATAGCCGAACTGCGAGAATCATATAGAGACGCGGGGAGAGATCTTTTGAAGCTTTTATATTTTGTCGAAGTCAATGCAATTGGGCTGCGTAAGATACTCAAGAAGTTTGACAAACGATTTGGTTATAGATTCACTGATTACTATGTCAAAACTCGTGCTAATCATCCTTACTCCCAACTGCAGCAAGTTTTTAAGCATGTGGTAACATTTTTGTAAACATTAATCGGTTCTTCATACTTTTCTGTTTGATACCTTCTGATTTAGTCATTTTGAGCATTTTCTCACAATTGCCAGCCTTTAAATGGATGGAGTGATCCTAAATGAACTTCATTTCTCGGTTAGGCGAGTGATCAATTAATGACATTTGAGTTAAGGAAACTGTATTAACTTATGATTGTCCGATGAAATTTCCAGGGGTTGGGAGCAGTTGTGGGAGCAATATCTCGCAATCTTGCTGATCTCCAAGATCGTCAGGGAAGCTACTTATCCATTTATGACCAGCCCGCTCTGCCCCTACAGGTTTTCTTAGCATCTTCTTCCATATAATCCACTTCATTGTGATTGTAATCTATCTCCTAATATTCAATGTACTTGTTTATCACATCAATATTTGCTTTGTGAACTCGTCTGTTTCATTGGCAGGACACTGTTGTTGATTCCATGAGATCAGCTGTCGACAGATTAACACACTCAACAAACTTCCTCAACTTCTTGGCACAACATGCTCTAATAATGCAAGAAGAGTTACCTGCTCCGACCGAGGAATATGCTGATGATGAGAAATACCATTTTATTTCACTCCTCTTGAACTTAGTGAACACTTTCCTCTACATGGTCAACACATATATCATTGTCCCTACAGCAGATGACTACTCTCTAAGCCTTGGTGCTGCAGCAACTGTATGCGGGATTGTGATTGGTTCAATGGCTGTTGCACAGATCTTTTCTTCAGTGTATTTCAGCGCTTGGTCAAACAGATCATACTTCAGGCCTCTAGTATTTAGTAGTATTGTTCTATTCTTGGGAAATACCATGTATGCATTAGCTTACGACTTCAATTCGATTGCGGTTCTGCTACTTGGTCGTCTCTTTTGTGGGTAAGGTTTCTTCCTCTCCTCTGAGCTTTGTTTATTCGTGTAGTTAACATAATATAGAAAATGTAAGACGAGCCTTTTAGGACTTCAGCTTGGATTGGATATCAAGGCCTTAAGAGGTGTCATTAACTATGGTTAGAGTCCATGTAACTGTTTTGTGTGCCAGTTTTGAGTGCTTCCAGAATAATGTATTGTTGCTAATAATATTTGGATGAGGTATGTATAATGTCTAATTTCTTCATCTTGACTTAGCCAAGGGCCTTGAGAACTTTTGTGTTCCCTAATTTTCAGTTTGGGTTCTGCAAGAGCTGTTAATCGACGTTACATCAGTGATTGTGTACCTCTCAAGATCCGCATGCAGGCTTCGGCAGCTTTTGTTAGTGCCAGTGCTCTAGGAATGGCTTGTGGCCCCGCACTTGCTGGCTTGCTTCAAATTAATTTCAAAATTTACAAGATTACATTTAACCAAGATACACTTCCTGGCTGGGTTATGTCTATAGCATGGCTTGTGTATTTGGTATGGTTATGGTTTTCGTTTAAAGAACCTTCGCGTGAGACTGAAGAGAAGTCGACAACCGAAGGACATAATGCTGGTATCTTTCAACTACTATCATGTTACATATTTATGTTTTTATTATTGAAATTCTAGTGATTTCTTTCTCTCCTCTTAAAATTTAGGGTGATAGGGCTTCAAACTATATAAAAGACCTTGAATAGTGTAACAATTGTCTTCTAATATATGAAGTCCCAAACTACTTAATGATTCGAGAGTTTTAACGGACGGGTTGCAGTTCTTTATATTAAATGGAAATTTTTTTCAAATGGCCATTGGCATTTACGATTTGTTTATACTTCATATTTCCTAGTCCATGAAAAGGCCGACAGATCTACGTGATCTTTTTTGATAACAGATCAAGTAGATACTGATGCCGTCGAAAAAGGTCTTGCTCAGCCATTGCTCTTAAGCTCCGAAGAAAACCAACAAGATGAAGATGATGACCTAGATAATGATGATAGTGAAGAAGCTTCTGAGGATTCTCGTCAACCTGCTACTTCTATAGCTTCAGCATATAGATTACTCACACCGTCTGTAAAGGTATGATCATTTGTAATTACTAAAATAATCCATCTCTGATTTAATGGAATCAACAAATTTTAGGTTGATGATTTGTTTTAAAAAATGTTTACAGATTGATTGTTGACAAATTTTAGGTTGATGATTTGTTTTAAAAAATGTTTACAGTATCGTACCGTTTCGTATCGTGTATCGTACGATTTTTTGACACAATATATTATGCTATAAAAATATAACACATAGAGATACTCGGATACCTAATGCAATAACCAAAAGATTCTCCTTTTGAGTGACTATTTTTAAAAATTAGAGTA
>MKEJ01101275.1:0-13087 GCA_001753735.1 Embelia ribes | reverse complement strand
GGCATTGCTTGCCAAAATTAAAAAAACAATTGATAAGAAGAGTAATATATATATATATAAAGTAATTTGGTTTAAAGACTTTGTAACTTTAGAGGGGCAACTTGAAATGTACTAGCGACAATAGTATATTTTGATCATAGGGAAACATAACAGATTCATATCTCCACGAATTGACGGGCACAGTCCGGAGTTAATTACCCATCCCGGGAGTATCTCAACCAAGGAACCTCATACCACAATTACACTTATCCCGAAGTCCCCCTGTTCGAGACCTGATAAACCACCACAAACACCCCAACCTATATAATATAATACAACAAATATATGGTTTATGTATCACATAGAACTAAGAACAATATTAAATTCTACAACTACTGGTACAACAATTCCCTATATATAACTACCCCATAAACAACTAAAATACTGTACATAAATATATGAATACTCATAAGTTAAAAGTGTCTGACTCATACCCTATCCTGCAGTACAACAGCCACATGTAAGCAAATGCTCTCTATCTATGCGCTGACCTCACCCCGTGAATAACCCTATGTTTAAAATATCAATAATAGCAAATCTAAATATATTATAATGCTCCCTTTCAAGAAGGACATGAAAGTAAGCAGAATGCCCATCTTGGATACTAAAATCTTCAATCTTCAATATTGTGATGTTTAAATAACAGGAACACCCCTCAAGTTGGGAAGGGAAACTTAAGAAAATTTTTATGGCCATAAGAAAAATCGATATCAACATGACTCATAAAAAACTGAAAATAACACGAATCGAGAAAGAAAATCAAAAAGTCGATAATAACATGACTCAAATAAATGTATCACATCTACAATAGATTGAGGTAGGTAAAAGATAAACAAAATTGTAACACCCCTGAGTTTCAAGCAACCTCGAATACATCACTGATGTCCAACCTTATCATAAAATCAAATAAACAACCAACAATTTTACTTTATATATAAAAATTGTGCCATAAATACAGGAAACGAGCAAAATCTAACCACCCCTATTATCATATTTTACAACCTTACATCTTTATTTAAAAACAACCAAAAATAAAATAATGCATCATCTGGTCCCATAGGCCTACAATTGTCTGAAGAGAACAAACTACTAAAAGAAATGTAAAGTTTGACCATCCCTGAGTGAGCTCAAACCTTTCCTAACCCTAGTTCTCATGCCTTCCAATCCGAAGTTCAGCTTGACATTTTCATGCAAATTAACAGTAGAAAAACCAACAAAGCAGTAGGGTTGTTCATCGGTTCAGGTTAAACCCGAACCAAAATTCAAAAAACCCTAAACCCGAACCAATATTTTTTAACCAAATCCAAACCGAAATTCCCATGAACCCGAACCGGGGAAGGTCAGACCAAATCCGAAATGTTCAGAAATAAGATCCGAACCCGAACCCAAAATTTTTTAAATTTTAAACCCAAACTCGAACAGTTACTAAAAATTTGGAACCGAATTAAATCAGTTTAGTTCAAGTTTCGGGTAACCTGAACCGATGCACACTCCTACCAAGCAGGCAAGAGTCAAAAACTAGATACAATTTTAAAGAAAAAATGAAAGTATGAAAATTTTTTCCGCAACAACAACGATAAAGTATAAAGGAACAAATACATCATCAGCTGAAAACATACTACTACTGCTAACCATACCACAACCATCAAACAATTATAGCAATCAATCACCGGGATATAAAGTCCACCAAGATCCTACTGACCACTCAGAAATAAATTTCCAAGGCCAACAAATAGTCACCACAATCAATCGTTGAGATATATAGTCCTCATGTATACTACCAACCACTGAAGATAGGTTTTCGAGGCCAATGACCACTATTGAGGGTCAAGACATGAGTACTCATAAGATACGGCCAACACGGACTCCGTGCGCCATGACCAACACAAAATATGCATGCATCCATACGCCATGACCACCACAGAATATTCATTCCTCCGTGTGTCACGACACCACAGAATATATGTTCCTCTACGTGCCAACAACCATAAATGCATATACCATAGGAAATTGGAGTATATAGTCCTACTCCCTAAATCTATCTCATCCATGTCTACATTTTAGACGATGCGTTAGACATTCAATTAGTTTGTCATTTACTGACATGTTTTATTTCATCTTACACTTCACTTACATTCAATTAATTGATTGTGTCAATACAAGTTACAAATTCTTGGAATAAACAAGCACTCGCAAGATCAAAGATTTAGAACAATAACCATGGAGTAACCAAGCTTACTCTCTACACCTATAATAACCATGCCTGCATTCTAATTGACACAAATGATCCTTTAACATTTCTTCATCTACCAAATCTTGTTGTTTCAGTTTAACTTTCAATGCATTAAATATCAATCTTAGGTTTATGAAATAACATCTAAAGAACAACATGATAATCAATTTCATCAAGTTTTATTCAGTAATGTGATACTAACAATTTACGTTCTTACAAACTACGAAGTCCAATATGCATTCATTCATTAAGTATTTTAGGGTTTGAATCCTTTTCTAATCTTTCAAAACAATATTTAAATGAACATCTTGCATTTACATCCCAATATAACCACTACGACCGAAAGGAGAGAAAATACGATCATTGATATATCAATTCAATGTACGCCCCACTTACATATAGTTTGACTTTTAAGTGAATTCAACATATTTTCTATGATAAAATATTAGTAATAACCATCTATCTTACCAATTAGATGTACATTTAGGTTACCTTATACTCGTTCAAACTTCTAGTTTCGTAGAAAATAGGTCCAAGCATTAAGGAATTGGAAACAAATTCACCCATTCGTTGTAAGTGTCTCATACGCCGAAGGCCTGAGTTTTAGTAAATTTCTTAGAAATTTTGAAAGAATTTTTCCTATCAAATTTGGCATGGTTGGAAAGCTAATTTAATTATCTTTCCAACAGCTTAAACGGGGCTCAATTCCAAGTTTTCTCGAGAAAGTTTTGATCTTTTTCGTGAAAGGGTGCAGAGTTGTCCGATCGGTAACCATTTGAATGGTTTAATCATTTGAACGGTCCCAAAATACCATTCGAATGGTACTCAAATGTTAGCCCGCAATAGGCGAAGTACAGTTTCGAAAAACATCAATTTTTTATAATTTTTCACAGCAAATAATACCGAATTCATATAGAGCTTTCAATAGAACTGAAATCGGATTTCTGCCATATATATCATCAGAATCAAAGACTTGCCCCCAAGAACCTCCGATACGAACCCTAGCACCACAACCCAAACACTTTGTACCCACACAATTCTTATATGAAATTTATCAAAACTTCTTTATTGGTGAAAATATCAAATTAATTTAATCATTCTAACAAGTTTCTAACAAATTAGGGCTAGGGTGGATATGAATAGCTCAGAGAATTGAGGATTAAAACCTACCTCAAAACGACGAGGGCGGAGAGAGGATCCCAAATCAACGGTTAGATTGTTGAACGAAACTTTCTTCTCTCGGATCAAATGGATTTCCCTTAATCCCTTATTCTCCCTTTTTCTCCTCTTCTCTCTATCTCTATATTTGATATAAGGTAATATGTGAATAGAACGTAAATGCTTTATGAAACAATTAACTTTCAAAAACTAGTTTATCAAAATTATAGTTTTGGCCCTTAAATTTTACGGGGCATTACAAAGATCCATTTAAGATAACAAGAATAGGGTAGTATGAGAAATAAGGTAGAAATAAGAGTAGCAAGAAGAAAAAAAAAGTAGCAAAGAAAGAGATTAAGAAATCAAGAATTATGAGTAGTTGTAGCAAGCAAAAATAATGGTAGTTCGTTCAAAATTTTAGAATTAAACTGGAAAAACAAAAATATTTATTTAAACATAGGACTGGCAGGCATCAAAGTAAGTCGCCACCCACTGGCGATGCAAAGGTAAAACCCAGGAATTAGGAGCAATTGGCTCTAATAACATGTTAAATTATATAAAAGAGAAGAAGAGAATTCTTCGTTGATATTACTCCATAAAGAGTAGAGAGACAAATCATATCGTATACAATAAACTAAAAGTGGATTCTCCACGTAATATTGCGCTAAGTGGCGCACCTAACTTGGTGACACGTGTGCAACCTTAAATAATAGGGTGAAAAGTATAATATTAAAAAAAGATACAAAATATTAATTGGCTTATATATAATAAATGTAGACATTCAATTTATTGTGTATTAAATTTTTAATGCATTTTTTCCCCTTAAAATGTGTAGTCATTCAATTGATTGTGTATTACATTTTCAATGCATTTTAGTTTCATAAAATGATTTCAATTGGATATTATCTGTAGGGGACAAAAACAAGAGTTATGTACAGTACACATGCTATTTTTACTTCATATCATGTATCAAAAACTAAGTAGAGTGTAAGCGCTGAATTCCAAATTAAATAATTAAATAAAAATGCAATTACTAAAACACAGAAATAAAACATTGTATATAACAATTTTTAAACAATGAAACAAAAAGATGCTATATTAGGTTTTATTATAATTTAGTATTCATGGCCTTTTCAAGCAATTAATGCCCCCAAGTTCCCAATATATGCTACAATACATTTAACATTTTCAATGTATGCCCCGATTTTAATATAGTGATAAATGCACCATTTATATTTTTATCAAATGTTATAATGTAATGACAAATATTTTCAAAATAAAAGAATAATATAATGCACAAGTTCTAATTATAATATTGTTGTCACAAATATATCATATCATATACAATAAATTAAAAGGAGAACCTCCATTTTAATTTTGCATCAAGTGACATCCTCCATTGAGTGCCAAGTATCATTTAAAAAAAAATCTAATCTTCATAATCTAAATAATTGATTGAAATTTTATTCTAATTTAAAAGCCTTATCAATTACTCTTTCTATTTAGTTTTGAATTAAAAAAAATGTATACGTTATAAAACCCATTTTAAATCTTTACTTAAAGCATTTTTAAAGATTGACGGTTACAAAAGTTATGATTATAAATAAGTAACATTTTAAACATTATAAATTCACATGTCTCCTATTTATTTCTCTTTATAAATACTCAGTTTTTCACCTAATCCAAATATACATATATTCTACATAATCCACAATCCATTTTTAACATTCCCTACCTCTATATTTTATATTTTTGTCTATGTTATTTTTTTTATTTGTCTAATTTATAATTATTTTATTCTATTTTGAAGAGGGCATTAAATAAAAAAATATTTGGTGTTATGATAAAAATATGACTTTTTCTATACACAACATGAAAACATATAGAAGGTTTGTTTTATGTTTATTTGAAGAAAAATAACATCAATTACAAATTATGACTTTTAAATTGTGATTTGAATTATGCTTGAATTAAAAAAAATATAGAATATTTTGGATTAATTAAATTTAATGTCTACATATCTTTACCCGGAAATCTATAAATATTTTTAAGAACATAATATTATTTATCATTAGCTTATATTCTTTTTATAATTCTAATTTATACTATAAGATTAAATAAATAAATTTACATGTAGCCTATGCAACGCACAATATATACACTAGTATATATATAGGTCTCAGAAGTCTTGCACAATTAGTATAAGCAATATCAAATCAAATCTATACAGTAATATCAATTCAAATCATATCTAGGAAATAATACCAACTAGCAAATATATAAATATAGATATAATTTTCATAATCAATCTAGTTTTCTATAAAATCCAATTAAATCGGATCAACTCCACTATATATTTAATATGCTACCTTCAACAGCTTGACCCGCATAAGTACCTTGATTAACTTCGGAACTAGTAGAAGTAATCCTTATAGCTAATTCAGGACCAAAATAGAAAAGACAGAAATTGGTGAGGGTAAGCTTGCCTCATATAATGACTTATGCATGTTGCCCCAAGTTTTAAATTCAAAATTAAAAAGAGTTATTTTTTAGGATAACAAAAATTGTGAAAAATATATCATGTTTTGTATTATTGTTGTACTAACATTTTTACCTAGTTTTGCAAGAAAAAATGATGTACAAATGTCGAAAAGGGATAAGGAATTAATGGTGTGAAAAAGAAAGTCAAAAAGTTATAGCTCAAGGCAATCTTTAAGTTTGATTTTTCAGATTGTCCGACGGGTGTCCGGATGGTACCTGTCACAAGACAGTCACCGGATCTTAGATGGCAGAGTTGTTGCATAGAGGATCAAAGTGCTGAAAAATCTAAAAAAATTCACTACGTTCAATAACAATCTGGCGGTCTGTCTGTAGTCAGATAGTTTCCGGACACATGCAGACAACACAAGTTCAAAGTTCAAAAAGTATGGATCACCACGGCTCGACGTGGAATAAATGTGCAACCTTAGGCACGGTATTGTTGCTTTCAAATATGAGTTAAACTCTTCAAATACTCCATTGACACATCTTGACCATCTAACAAGCTAAAAATGCCAAAAACTAACAAGTTCAAGCTTCTTTACCTTTGAGTTCATATTTGTATAAGCACTCAGCTTTCAGTTTATAAAAGGGTATGAGTGAGAAATTTTCTTTCATATTTTGTTATTGTGTTACGAGATATTTAGTTGCGTTTACATGATGCGGCTATTAAGTAACTGAAAATAGAAATTCCTGTCATCTTTTGTGTTTGAATAAGGATTTGGCCTTTTGATAAATATTGTTTGTGTTCATACCAACTCTGTTACGACGTATTCATCACTGTGGTTCCGATTTTTGTGTTTGTGTTCACTTTGGATCTGGAATTTGGATTATGTTTTGCTAATAAGAAAACACCTGACCTGTTCATAATGCTGTACAGATTGGAGTACTCTCGATAGATAAGCTAAGCACTGTTGAAAGAATTATCCATGAAAATGTCGAAGTCATAATTGTCTCTAAATATTTTGGAAGTTGGATTTTTTTTTTTCCTGTTGCGGTATCTTCTTGTTCTATTGATTGTAAATGATGGGCACATTTATCTGATTTGAGAAACATATCAAACATGGGTAGAGATCAATGCAATCACCTTGCTTACACACAAAATAAACACACAACCGCGATCCAAAGGTAATATACACTTGGGACTACATGCTACCATTCTTGCAACGACTGTTGAATTGTAAGGATTTAGGAGCTTCTAGACTGCTAGCAAATAGAGAATCAACAGCTTCCTTCTATAGTTCCGCCTCTTCGCTCGGGTCTGGCACCTTCCGCCCATAGCCTCTCGCCTGCACAACACGTACATTTCAATCGTCCTGAACTGGAAATCCTATCCTCAACCATAGAACTGCTTCCTTTCGTAAGAGTCGGATTGCTAAGGTTTCCAGCTATGTACTCTTCAACTTTTGAAAAACGAGTACTAGTCTCCCTTCTAGAAATGACCTTCGGTTTTGTCCGAGCCACCCCACTCGATACTGCCACACTGGACAAATTGTCCGTTTGCTTAGAGAACAATTTATGGATGTACTCTTCATCTCCGTCTTAAACTCCATTCCTTAAAACTCGATTGCTTCGCCATTCACCATTGCTGCAATTACCGCTCAATCTTTTCCAATAAATTCTCGGTCCCTTCATCTGCTGTTCAGTACAATACAGTACTCAAATTAAGTTTACTGAACAGGCAGATCCGAACGTGACTCGCAAATGACAGATTACAATGTTTTCTTTTGTCATTCCCCACTTTTTGTGCTCTAGCCCGAGAACCCGCACGAATGCCCTTGTTATCATGACCAACAATGAATGAATAGGAAAGCTATTCACTTAACTACAATATTGTACCTTAGCTGTACAAACACATGCATATGTGGTTGATTTTTGTGCATTCATCATATTCGCAAAGAAGTTAATATATAGTTAGGCCGAGTTGGTAAGAATTGATCACTTCGTTCGAAGAACATTTAGATTTGAGTTTTGCTGCCAGCAGTCCTCCTTGGTGGGTAATTTGTAAGTACCGTTGTAAGCCCTCGTAGAGTTTTTACTATATGAGGCGATTCTTGGCTTAATTGGTGAGTATTGATCACTTCGTCCAAATAGTATTTAGGTTTGAGTGTTGCTATGATTGATCCTCTTGATTGGTGATCTCTAAGTACCATTATAAAGCCTCATGAAAACTTCGGTATGCCCCACTCTAGGATGGGATAACCTTCTTTTTCTAAAACTTTAATGCATAAAAAAAAGGGTTAACATATGGAATGCCACCACATATTGTACAATTTTTGTATATAATTTTTCTATGGGCACGAGATGTGCTTTCAAAAATATGAAATGTATATATGAAAATGCTAATTGGTCATATTTCTTTGATAATGTGCGTATATATGTAAAACTAACACAGTTTCTATTCATATACAAATAATTTTACCTGGAAATTTTTATTTTGCATATTCAATTAATTAACTATGAGAATGATAATAATGATCTTAATAAATCAACACAATATTTTATGGACGCTAGAGTAGGGCAGCCCGTGTAGCCAAGGTAGACTGGTAATAGCGGAGGACTAATTTCTTTCGTGATCGGATCAAGAATTAGTCTTTCATCGTTACATTGGTCACAGAAATACCATACTGTACAATCTATTTATATATGTAATTAAACAATTCATTTTTCAAAAATTAAAAACATAGAGAATGGATGCTACATAAGAGATATTTAAGTAATTTTAAGTATAATTTATGGCCCTAAATCTGACTTTCAGTTTGTATCCAAAATTTTGAGGGAAAATTGCAATCAACATATAAATATCATGGAGTACAGTGTAATTTCAGAAACCTCATAGGGTAAGCTGAAATTGTCAAAACCCTCATGGGGGCAAAGTGTATTTTACCCTTAAAAAAAATTTATATTCTAGCTCCCCTCCAATTATTATTGCATGTGCCAAAATATAATTGCCTACAACTAGTGTTTATCATATTTCCGTTTTAATATTTCCTTTTCTTATGGCATATATTTTGGATCTTTCATTATGTAAAGATTTTTATTCTATTATGAAATAATTTCGATACTATAAAGAGAGATTCTCTCTAGCTGAGAGGAGAATCAATTTAAAGATGGAGATTCTCTTTGAGCTAGAAAAATCAAATATCAGGAAAATAGTTTTTCTGGTCCGAGAATAAAAATTAATGTTGACCGCATATATTTTTTAAGATTTAAGTTACTAATTAATTAATTTATCTCATAGATACGTAGGTTTCAAAATAATCATAATAATCCTTTACAAGAAGTAACATGCTAGTAGTGGTTCTATTGAGTTATTTTTCTTAAGATAAATGTGAGCTACTATTAATTAATTTATCTTAGAACTAAGTTTTAAAATAGGAAAAATGGTTTCCTATAACTCTAAGAAATTATTGTTTAGAAGTGATTTCCATTAAATTTATTGAGTGATAATCTCGTGTGAATTCAATAATATATTTTTCTTGCATTCGATCTAGCAATAATTTTTATACTTGATTAGATAGATTTTGATTGTGTGAATAGGCCAACTCTCCAGTGGTCTAGAACGTGTGCACTTAAAAGTTTCTATATTATTATCCGTATAAAAATTGAGATGCTATGCTATAATTTAGAAATCCATACAAAAATTTTACTTTCCTATTATTGAATTATTTTAGAATAAGATTTATATTTTCTGTACATAACATGGTGACATAAAAAAAAGCAAAATCCAAAATAGTTAAACCATTTTAAGTTGAAACATTTGAGACTTTTTTAAAACTGTAGTACTATAAATGGGACAAGAACAAATTTTTTTAAAAAAAACACTCACATTTAGAACTTTCTATCATATGAGTCCGGGACTGATCATGCTAACAAAAATAAAATAAAAATTGCGCATAATCTCCAAAAGAAAATGGAAAAAAAGCAAAAATATTACTCCTATAATCCTAAAGATTTAAGACCACAAGCAAAAATAGAAGCAAAGTCTTTAGTTTCATGTTTCTTCAACCCTATACCAATCTCTATCCCACCATTTTCGTCTCTATCGTCCGAAAGATAAAAAGCTCCCGTCTTCTCTATCGATATCATTTCGATCTTCCTCGGTTTTCCCCACCCAAAATCCGCCTTGTATAGCTCAAATTGGGGAGACCCCGCAATGCTAAACACAGTTGAACCTTCCGGTATATATGGAAATACACTAGCCCCGTGTTCGGCCAATTTTATTGCACCTTCCCTAGTAAAGGCTAAAGCTTCGGCTATGAGCTTAGCCGCAATGAACAATCCATCTTCGACTAAAAAGTCTTGCGTCTCACAACCACCTCCGCACCCGAGTACACAGTTCCCAAAATAAGTCGACGGGAGAGGTGGTGACAACTTTGCCCTACCGTCCACATTGACCGCGATATAAGTTTTTGGGGATGATACGTTTCTAGCCTTCATTAAACAAACCATTACGTAAGCGCTAGTAATGGTAAAATTTGATATACGAGCTACTGTGCCCAGCTCATCGAGCACTGATTTCTTTAGAGCCTCTATGTTCTCACGCGTCAATTTAAATGTGGCTAACATTGTATCGTCCAGGGGCGACATGTCATACACATTCAGTTTCTTCATTTTGGTATCTACTTTCGGGTACACTTTCTGTAGATCTCCCTGGTGCTCGATGAAGGACCTATCGTAAAATGGGGTCAAATCTGGGGGCAAAACGAAATTTTTTCCACTCTTGCAAATATAAGACCAAGAATGTATAAACATGGATACCGATCTTCCATCCATAATCCCGTGGTGTGCCACATAACCGATGGAAAATCCTCTATTCAGGAAAAAAGTGAATTGTAGAGTCATTGAGGGGATTAGGGTTTCCGAGGACGGAAAATCAGGCAAGAGGGAGTGTAACTCGACGGATTCACGGAAATTATCTCCGGACAGAGAGTCAAAATCAGCTAGGGTTTCGGCTACGGTGAGAGAAATACCATCGCCAGGTTTGTACTTGATGACTGGTGAGTTCGAATCCTCGGGCCAGGTCAGATTACCCGCGAGTGGGAGGTAGTGTTGGAGCGTGTGAGAGAGCGAACTTTTCAACTTCAAATGGATTATTTTAGATAAGTTGGCGCTCGGTTGGGGGAATTCGAAGAAGAAAAGGCGTGAGGTGGGATTAACTTGCAACCAAGACATGTCGAGGAACGTGAGAGGGAGCGAGAATTTGGAGGGCGAGTTGGCTGGAGCCACTTTGCATACTTCAAGTATCTTCAGGGAGTTGAATTTTGCCATGGGAGGGTTAGGGGATGCTAATGACTATGTTGATTGTGTTGTTATGGTGGTTGGTCATTTTTATAGAGCTATAAGTATTAAGTATATATGTAAACATGAAATTCCATGGGTTAGGGAGATAAATGTATTATGGAACAAAATCAAAATCTTATAGATTTGTTTATATTTCTAAAATAATGTTATGGATTTGTTTCTGCATAAGTAAAAAGGTGATTGGTTATTTTTATAATGATTTTTTCTAATCAATAATGACACACGTACCGAAAATAATATACAGAAAGAATAAAGAGTTATTATGTGTCGGCACTTTGAGCGCTGATTTTTTTCTCAAAAACATAATCAACGTACTAGATTTTGCCATGTATAATTCAATACGTGATTGTAGATACGTGAATTATTATTTTTTGTTAGTATATTTATAAACATGCAAAGGAGATACATTACATTATGGAACAAGATCAATATCTTATTGATTTGTTAATTATATTTTTAAAATTAATCTTACAGATTTATTTCTCTCTGAAAAAAAGGTACGTGTTATATATTTGGCAAGTTATATGTGTAAGGTTAGAGAGCCAATGAATAAGTTGATATTCTATATTTATGGCATGTGGGGATGTTATGATGTAAACAAAGAAACATTAAGACCATTATACTTTTGTTTCTATGAATAATCTATATTTCTTCTATACGTTTTGTGGAAGATATTACAAAATCCATTCACATTCACATTTTCTAAAATGGCTTTTTGTTTAAAGATATTATTTTCTCTTTAAGTGTGGCTACAGATATTATTCTCTTTAAGTGTGGACTCATGAATTATTTATGGTTACAATAAATCAAATCTGTTTTACGATATAACTTAAATTTGTACAAGCCCTAAGTGTCAATTCTACTAAAAGCTTCAGCTGATGGTAGTAACAATTTTTTTAATTATTTGTATTGTTCTCCAACAATTTCCTCGCATGTGAGCCACATTCAAAATTTAGGAAAGCCCAATCCATACAATTTGTTTTTTTATTTTTTATATCTTTTTAATTGTATATTTATCTTAAAGGATTGTCTTTTTGGAGAATCGAAGCAATAACCACTTGATTATTGAGTTTTGATACCATGTTAAGTATTAATTTTACTAAAAGTTCAAGTTAATCATGGAAGTAAATTTTAAATTATTTATATTGCTCCCAACCAAAAGCATCGTTTTATATTGATCTCGAACAAAAAACATCCTCGAAAGATTTATTTCTAAATTGTGTTTGAGGTCAATCTTGTATCATCTTTTCTTTGCTAATTTTAGGTCAAAATTTTTGTTTCAACAATTATGTATCATAAATTAATCATGTACTCAAATGTTGACATGTAAGCAGCTTTTACATAAATTATACCCCTTATGTGACTAACTTCATTAAGAATATATACAATACGACCAACACATAGTTTATGCAGTTTGACCGGAATCTAAATTTAAATAAATTCAACAAGCAATTTTTCAAATTTGGATGAAACTTAAAAGACAAATCTATTTCTTTTATTTTTTTTGGTTTTATTCTTGGACCAAATTAGTATAAGTGATGATAGTGGTAATGAGATCAAAATCTTAAAAAAAAAAGATATATAGCAAAATTGGTAAACTCTATCAACTTAATCGGATTGAGCCTTAGTATGAACTATGAAAACCCACATAGAACTTTCAAGTTCAAATACTATTTGCCTTAAAGTGCCCGGAATTATCAATTTGAGCTTGGTTTTATTAAAGCTGACAGGCTTCACTAAAAAGTCCATTAGTAGGTGAGAGACGGGCTATTATATAATCTATATTAATTCAATTAATTTTCGATATAAGATATA
>MKEJ01101274.1:0-13430 GCA_001753735.1 Embelia ribes | reverse complement strand
TTTTAATTTATTTTTATTAAAATTAGTTATAGTAAATTATCCTCAATTTATAATAATTTATTCTCAAAACACATTAATTCTGTACAAAAAAATTATTTTACATAATAATAACAAATTTCTTGTATTGAGAACAAATCTAAGCAGGGCAAGGCTAAAAAAGATGTAACCTAATTTAAGGCACACACAACAATACTTTTTTTTTTTGTTTTCTTTAACACAACCAAGCCTTTATATTTTCACTGCTTAAAATTTTTAAGGTTACAACGCAAAATGCCGAGTGCCATTCTCTAATGTTTAATGCCGGACTTATCATTTTTAAGTACATCGTATACAAAAGAAGGGTCTGGCAAATAAATGACATCGTTCATTATAAATTTTGTACATTTTGCCAAAATGTCCGCAACACATTTTGCTTCTGTTCACACAACAATAATTTTATTTGAAAGTAACAGGGCTTGTTTCGTTAAGCTGTGCTTTATACTTTTATCGAAATAGAATATTGTGTTTGCTATACCAAAAAATGAAAAAAGAAGAAGTATATTCATCTCTGCTTTCAGCTTAAAAAGTATAGTTTTGATAATATGTATTTTGTTACATCTTTCAAAAAATTATACAAGTTTGAAACTTTATAATACTACTAAATACTTTTCACCACTCAACATCAAAACTTATTTTACCTCCTACAAAACATACTTATAACATTTACAAGTATTAGTAAAAAGTATATTTTTTTATATTCACCAAAAAAAAGTATAAATTTATACATATAAGGTACAACAAATAGAGCTAATAGATATCACACCAAACGCATTGTCATTTTTCAACTTTGTTAAGTTATTTTATTGAACTACCGAACAAAAAACAAAGTTTTCATAGTGAAAATCTTAGCTTAGAAACTAAGTGGAATTCTTTTTTTTTTAAAAAAAAGCTGTAATGGGAAACTTTTATTTCATTGGCGGATCAAAAGGAAAAGGATATTGTAATCTTTGAAATTTCTATAGGATTTATATATAGAATTGAATATTTTTTATCCATTGTAAAGTTTCTGGAAAAATATTATTAGCCACATATATTGAACAAAAGAAATAGGCTCTTTATAAGTTTTATCTGAAAATTTTGGACCTGCCTTCACTTTTATAGGGTATAAAATTAACCTTGCCCCTTTATGTGAAAATCCTGGATCCCTAATTCCAACTTTAATTATGGGCTAATTTTGTTGAAGCTTATAAAGTCGATATTATAAGTTGTTTTCTTTAAAAGTTGAGTTTTTTTTGTTATTTTTGTCTAAATAAGTTAGATACATTTATTTTTTTAAATAAAAATAAATTGTCTTATTTGTTTTAAAGTTGCAACTAAATAAACCTAGAGTACGAATGATCATATTGAGAGAGATACTATAGAGCGTGTAAAGAGAAAGAGCGCTCCACCAACCTGGCTCAATCCGGCCAACTCGGCGCCCCTCTTCTGCTCAGCTCAACTCAACTCCTCACCCTACCCCTCTGCCTTCTCCGGCCAGATCTGGCAGGCTAAGGCCCAATCCGACCAACCCGGACCCGAGTCTTGGTTGGGCTAGTGCTGATCCGACTAGGTTAGGTCCAATCTGGTCTACCCTTAAACGCCGCGGAGTGGCGACCTTAGATGCCGTCGATAGGTCGGCTTTGTGCTGCCGTCTCCTCGTCGATACTTATGGATGCCCCCGTATCGGTGGCAAATTGGAGGGTGGGGTGTGTGATCCAGACCCTTCTCTCCTATTTTCGAAATTTGATTGTTGTGTTTTGGTACCAATATGTCGCTCCGTTCTGACTGATATTCTCTTTTTATATCCATACTATACAGATATTTAAATTGACAGCTGTAGCATATCTGGTGAATCCAATTTTGATATATTGGGCGGCGTAGATAGTTTATTGTCATTCTACGTTATTGCTCGGTTAGGGGTTTTGATGGATCTAAAACTTGAGAACCATGAATTTTTCTGTATAGCGCTTCAAGTTTCCTTTTTCTCAAGGCCATGGTGTTGGAACTTGGTTGTCGACCATGGCTAGAAGTATTTGAGTTTGAATGTCGAGTAGTGGATAATTTCCAAAAAAAATGTCGGAGTAGTGGATGCTGGATAGAACAGACTATCAATCTATCTGGTGAGTTTTAAGACCATTGGCGATAGATGTAAAGTTTCTTATTCGAGAATAGAATTTGTGTTTATACTCTATTTATGGTGCGATTTGGTTGGTTCGACCTGTTTGGTGTTTTTGTGTATTTCTAACCTGATATATAGTCTTAGATGTTTATTTATTTTGTATCAGTACTAGTTTTTATTTTGTAGTGTATTTATAGTCTAGATTTTGGTATTCATTGTGTATGTAATTCGTGTTACTCTAGTTGCATTGTAGCTCATTCTGGAGCATTGTAGTATTGGCTGAACAGATGTCGCCTTGTATTTTATTGTAATTTTTTTGGAGTTAATAATATTGAAACTTAAAAAAAAAAAAGTATTAATCATCTCAGAGAGCGTTTTGAATTCCATGCCACATAGGAGGTTGGGCCTGTTGTCTCTGATAAAATCTTGCTCATCAAAGCATAAATTAGTCATGCGAGTTTTGCTTTTGTATTTGTGTTATTGGTTTCCAAGTAATGCGTAGGTCAGGTGTACCTAATTCTCTGCTATTTCAACAATAGCGGAGCTGTTCAAATTCAACTTGCTTTTGTGCCGTGTTTCAAAGATTCTAGTCTGTGGTTATGTGCATACCTACATATTTCTTCTGTGTCATTTTCTTGGGTCTGAATTGAGTACAATTCACACCAGTCATACTATCCATGATTATATCTGCTTGTTTAGTGGTTTTGGTATTGCTTCATGCAAGCGTTATTCCCTTCTAATTTTCCATAGTGTGAAAATGTTTCATCAGTTTCTGGCTTTGTGCAATCGGCCAGATTCGCATCCTACCTTGTCCGAGAGCTTCATTTGCTGCCTACTTCCGATTGTGAATAGAGTTCGCCTTTGGAATCCCATTCTAAGGATTCTTATGGTTCCATATCCATTCCAATTAAGAATTTGTTCCATTGCCCTGGGCCCCTGAATTTGTACTATCAGGTGGGTAAATTCAGTGATAGAAGGTGCCTTCACTCACGATTTACAAATTCTAACGTATTTTTGCCAGAAAGGCGGTTAGGATTGAGTGGTAAAATGTGACAGCAGTCAGGTGTAATAATTCTCTACTTGTTGAGTTATACAAGCGACTGAAATGCTTGCAGTGTTTTAATCTGGGAAACCGGCTGATTGAGGATAATTCCTGTGTTGGGGTAGTATCAAACCTGAAATGAAAAGCGCATGACTGTTAGGCGTTTGATTTTGACGATTTCCTGTAAGGCTTTGATACAGGATTGATTTGCACTTTTAGTACAACCATTCTTATAACTCTTTTTCTGTAACCTTATGATTTTTATTTCTCGTAGTACATGCTTTGTTCAATCGTAATCTGAATCTATGTATTCCAATCTTGGAAGGGATATGGTTTGTATTATGAGCCAACTTCGAAGTGGATCTTGAAGGATGAGTATTGTAATATTGCATTTTTTGTATAATATATCATGCTTGCTGAATACCTTGCCATAATGTTTTGCTGGGTTTCTTTATTCGCCTCTTGCCTTTTTCATTTTGAAATTCCATTTTTCGTTTCTACTTCCACTAATACATAGTTTCAAATTTTCAGTAGCGACTGAGTCTACTTGCTAGCATTTTGACTTTGCAGATTTGGGATTTCAATTTGGGGAGGTCTAGGGGACACGAAGAATCTAGTTCGTTGGATATGGCATACTGTGGGATTGATGATGCAGGATTTACGATTAAAAGTTATAGCGAGCTTTTGAGGGGGGCATCCTTGGGAGCTACAAAAGGGTTTGGGCATATTTACCGGACAAATTATTCTATGACACACGAGGAGGCTGCACTATTTAGTGTAAGCAATTTTATTGATATGTCTGATATCTACTGCCATTGATAACTTTCATACAATTGCCTTTGTTAGATTCTTTATGGAATTGCTCACAACAGGTTTATCATGAATCCTCTAGTATAATGCTCACTTTAACTTTCACTCAATGATACAGTTGCTATGCTCATTTTTGGAATGGGTCGAACCAAGTTATCCATTTTAAAAATATTTCAGAAGATATTTATTTGTATTACCCACAATTTTTTTTAAAAAAGAAGCCTCTGCACCCAGTGCCACATCATTCTGGTAGAATTTTGTGTTTCAAAAGTTCTGATTGAGGACCATTTTCCACTTATAACTTCGTTGGGAAAGCTCTTAAAGGTCCGATTTTAGTTCTAAATTTCAAGTTACATGGTACTGTGTTAATACTTTACGCTTAAGTTCTTACCTTTCTTATAAAATGATTCAGAATAATCCAAACAATGGAACTGCCATCCAAGGACCGGCAACATCAGAGAGCAACAATTTATCGAAAGCAAAACACTTATCAGGCCCAGCTTTTGGTAAACTGAAGGGCCACGTTGTCTCACAAGAGATACAATTTTCAGAACAATCTGTTGTTGAGAGAGGTGAGATCTCAAGATCAGGATTAACGAAGACTGATATGGAGTTACTTGCTCAAAACAGAGGCAATGCTATGCTACGGTACAAAGAGAAGAAGAAAACACGAAGGTATATGTTTCTTCATATTATTTCAGGTTTAATGGTTATATGAAAGTCAAAATGATAATATGCACTTGATTTTATGGTAGATGAATATGCATCGTGTAACTTGTTTGTTGTTTATTATGAACAGATATGATAAACACATTCGGTATGAGTCAAGGAAAGCAAGAGCAGATACAAGGAAACGAGTGAAGGGTCGATTTGTGAAGGCTACTACTGAAGTTCCGGATGGATAAAATCCCCTTTTTCCATACTTCAGGATGATAATCTTAGGACGAGTTGTCTTTGCTATTTTCCTGTGTATATTTTTATTCTACTGAAATTGTAAGATTCTTGAGCTTTTTCTGTTGTCTGTACAAATAATCTCTATATCTCTCCCTTCTCCTCCCTCCCTCCCTCCTTTTTGTCACGCACGCACACATACAATTATGCGTGCCTGAGCAGCATGTGTGTCAGCTGATTATAAGCTTGACTAGATTATGTATTCAAACATATTTATGCTTAGGCCAACATGTTTTTGAAGAAATATAGTGTTTGAAGTTTGATGTTTAGTTGGATTTCGTGTATTAGTCTCTACCAAGGGAACTTAAGCTTGTTTTTCCTTCCGAGTCGATTAGTGCTCACTAATCTGAAACTTTTGAGATAATGTCCTCGTCTAGCGAAAGAGTTATAGCAGGACTGAGTGCATCATCATATGCATTAGCATGTATCATAGCCCATTGTTTTCTTCTTTTTGGTTCTAGCTTTGTGCAATTTATAAATGACAAGTAAAATGTAAACAGGGTATTTTATTTTATTTTTGTAAAACCTGCACTAGATATGGTACCACACTTCTCCTCCTATCCATATTCAGGACTAGTCAGATTATAAATGCTCTTTACTCTCATGCACTCTTTTCCAAACAAAAGTGAAACAACACCTCAAAATATCATGTGAACAAGCATTTGCTCCCAACTGCTCTTGCAAATAACTTGTGACTTCTCCAACTTTTCTCTTGTGAGTGAAATTATTTACGATCCAACAAACATAAATCACCGCAGCTCCAATTCAATCCATCCATGCTCCATAACATCTTCATCTCACCCCTCTGCTACCATAATCAAACGTCTCCTATATTCCATCCCCATTCCATCAAAATATAATCACCATTTTTTTAATGCTTCATTGCGATTTTGTTTAGTACGATGAAGGACTTATCCTTCTTTCTGATAAAGAACTCGCTTGCAGCTAGAATGAGGAAAGGCTTCAAAAACACTTGCAACAGCGACAACTCAACCTCCACTCTCAAACAGCAAAAAACCGACCCTACCCTCGGCTCCCCTTGTGTCAACACCTCACCCTATGCCACTCCGGAGAAAAGACAGCCCACCCTAGAGGAGATGATACTTCAACTAGAGTTCGAGGAGATGATGGCTAGGAAAGCTAAGCTAGACGATGAGTACAATGAGATGAGGGGAAGGATGTCCTGTGTTACCAACTCGGATATACTAAGATCCGCAAGGAATGCATTGAACCAGTACCCGAGATTCTCTCTGGACGGAAAGGACGCTATGTATCTATCTTCGTTCCGTAATCACAGGTTGAAGAGGGCACTAAACAAGGACTGTCTAAACTCGGTATCACAAACAACTCCATGCTTGCCAAGTAAGTTGGGAGGAGAGAGGGTGGTTTGGTGCAAACCAGGAGTTGTAGCTAAGTTAATGGGACTTGATGCAGTCCCAGTTCCAGCTCATGGCAGGTATGGTTATAATAAAGAAAAGATTGGGTATATCAGTAAGAAGATGAATCCAAGGAGAAGAGCTGAGAAACATGAATCTGGCATAAGGAAAATTGTTATTGATGATGATTTACATGCTCGTAAAGGGGTAGCGGGTTCTTGTTCAACGACTAGATACTGTGTGATGAAGCCAATAAAACAGTTGGAGTAATGTAATATTGCTATATTAGTACCTTTAATTTGCTAGATAAGAAGAGGAAAATGAGAGGAAATTATGTATGCTAATTCCAAATCAAAAACATTTGATTACTGTGGAGCATAATTACAAAAACTCCATTGCCTTATTCTGTGCAACATTTAATTTTCAGAGTATTTTCAGCAAGAGTACAGGGCCCTCCTCTTAACACAGACAACACTCCTTGTTCAGAAAAACGAGATATCTACAGATCTATATTTTACCTGATAGAGAGATTTATCTTGACCTTCCTCCAAGATTAGAAACAAAATATCACAAGCCCAAGAAGAATCATGTTATATCACCTGCAACCATGTCGACAAAGACATTACTCAATCTTAGATAAATCGCATCTCAAAGTGAAAGAACAGCTAAGCATGGCTCTGCTGAAGTTGAAATGAAGCATTCGATTGTAAAGAGCTAATGTTGAGCTCAAACTCAATGATTTTAAATGAAAGTATTTTTGGAAAAGGATTTTAAAAGATTACTTCCAAAACATGGTTAGTTTTCATTGAGGGGATATTAAAGTTATAGTGTTACAGCTGTGATAATTACACTAGTTACCTACATGGTTTTTAAACCCACTTGTTTCCTAAACAATGCTTAAGATGCAACCAAAGGCTTAAAAACTAAAAGAAAGTAAAGCACGAGTTTGTTAAGCATGTATACTTACTCAGCAGAAGGCGATGTAGGCTGTATACTCGAGATTTTGATTGGAGTTGGGGGAGGCGAAAGCATGTTGTCAGCAGTCTTAGTTTGTGGTAATCCCAATGGCATTGGCATGGGAGATCCACTCTCCTTCTCTCTCCCCGAGGGTATAGAGAAACTACGAGCAATGGTCAAAGGTGGCAGGTCCAAACGGGACGGCCCCAAAACGTTTGAGCTCAAAGGGGGCGGTGGTAATGGAGATGCTGATTTCGGTACCGATCTGTTTGCAGCACTAATATCTTGACCTCTTTTTGAAATCAACGGCCCTGAATAACCAATTTGATGTGAATTTCTTCCAGCTAGTTTATTGGGTGGGGGTCTAGGAAGCTCATGAAGTTCGCTTATCAGAGGCGTTGACACAAAAGTAGGGGAAGCATTTGGAGATAGTTTTGGAGGTGAGAAGCGTGGTGGTGCAGGAGTACGCAGTAGAGGGCCAGAAAACAGCATAGGAGGCCCAGCTTGTTCAGTGGCTCTGATGCCCGATACTCCACGCTTATTTGGCCATGATTTATCTACAAGGACATGCCAGACTTTTGAGAGGCATACATTATTATATGTAAGATATCCGTAATCATTGTAAGTAATAATTTTATATGCAATCACAGAAATTATAAATGGAAGCATATCTCAGAGCTGTATACAAGATAAGAGAAACAAAGTTCCATCATATGTCAATTTGCACGCCTTAGCAGGAAAAAAATTCAGTCATCAATAAGTTCCGCAAACATAACAATTTAGCAGTGCAAATTTCACAAAAAAGGAACAAAAAACATATGCGTAAACCAGACAATGATGATTTCAAAAAAAGACAAAATATTGTAGTATTGTTTTTCCAAAAAAACAAGGGTTCAGTGAAGGCAATGTAATATATTTTAAGATATATAAGATGATAGATTTACCCGTCAATGGACCGGAGAAAGCTTGTCTTTTAAAACTTTTAGCCTCGGAATAATTATGTTGTTCATTAAGCCGAGGAAAGAACTTCTCCGCCAAAGGAGGGGGAATGCCACTTGTTGATGATGTGTTACTATTGTTCTCCTTCAGTGCTTGTGGTGGTGGATTTAGTCTCGTAGGCCCAGACTTCTTTTCTTTTCCAACTACGTTTTCGTAATTTCTCTGTTCTAAGGGAGATGAGTGCCTCAAATGAATTGAACTGGTGCTCAAATTTGACCGTTTTATTTTAAGATCTTGAGGAGGGTCTGCTTTGGTGGAAACTGGACTCTTGGATTCGACAGGTGTTGGAAGTACGTAAGAGTTGAACTTCCTTGAGGATAATTGCCTCATTTGTCTCACCCTTTCAGCAGGATCAAATTTCTTCTCAGCGAAAAGTGGGGCTGATTGACTAGCTTTCATTTCTCCACCAAATACAAAAGAATCCTGACTGCGTCTACCTGAACTTACCTGTAAAAATAAACTACCAATCTTACCAAACAATTCAATGCACCATGATTAGAAAAAAATTTATTTATGAAATCCAACTCGTGTTAATTTTGGTGAAGATGAAACAATCTTTTAAAAGAGCAAGTAATAACATATTGTCATATGATAAGGGTTAACCCCATTATGACTACGCGTAGGAAAACAATTTCCCTTAATGTTTAGTATTTGAGTAAAATAAAGTTTATTCAAAGCCTACATAAATATAACTGAATACTAATTGTTGTATGCAAGTGCGTGACACAATTGAAGAGGAAGTTCAGCTAAAAAGCAAAGTCTGAAAGATTTCACTTTTCTTTACCTTTTCTTCATCCACTGTAGCAAGTTGCGCTCGCCGTAAGGTAACCTCTGCCTTTTCCAACTGCAGAAAAACAGGCATATCAAATCTGACTTGAATTATCAAACGTTTTATTATTTTTTCAGTACAAAAACTGAAAAGGAAAATGGTGCAATATACTTTCTGAAAATTCAATTCTCACCTCCATAGAATCTCTTGGTGTGCTCTGTCCCTTTGTATCCGGTGTGTAATCGAAGCTCAACTGCCCGTCATCCTTTTCACTATCACTCCCATCATCGTCATCGGTGTCGTTCTCAGTATCACCATCATCGACATCATCAAGTCCTCTGAATTGGTAGTCAATATGTTGCTGTTCAGTGACGAATTTGACATCTGGCTCAACTGTCTCGAGAGACTTGACGGCCTTCCTGAAGAAGCATAACTGTTTTCACAAATAAAATAAAGCTTATCATTGATCATTAGCACAAAAAAAATCTAGCAGTAGCTTATCACTAATCAATATATTTGGAAAGAAAAAGAACCTGAGAAGCATGATGACGAGCTGCCTGCGTGAGAAGACTTCGGGATTGCCCTTGCTTAAGAGACTTCAAACGAAACACGAACAAAGTAGCCTCCTCATTATACTCATCATAAGCCATTTGTCTGCTTTTTATTCTTCCCTTTTCTTTGGGTGTAGTCATCTTGCATTCGTAAACGGCTCTGATAAGTGAGAATTCATATTTAGGAACATTCTTATCCAAATAAAAAATGAACAGGACAGTTCTGATAAGTGACAGTCCATATTCAGAAACATTTTTCAAGATAAAGAAAAAGTATAGTTCGTAGATAATATGGGTAGACCTTTTCTCATCACACAGCTTTTTCATTTCCTGCATGAATAGAGAATGAAAGGTAAGCATTGAAACAAAGTTCACAAATGGCCACATGTAAATTCATGAAGTACTAAATCTAATTTAATGAACAATGACAGAGAAAAATATTAAATCCTCAAGTTATCAGATTCTTCAAAGGAAAAATATCTAATCGTTATAGACAAGGGTAGTCAACGGAGCACAATGAATCAAGAAAATACCTTGAAATGCTGGACTGTATTCTAAATAAACAAACTCAAAAGATAAAAATATTTTGCATAGTGAAGGCAGAGAACATCCATAGTAAGACAAGAAAAAACTAGATCATATCATCATATGCAGTTTACAATAATGCAGCTAACTCAAGAAGTATCAGTCATGAACGAACCTCAACTACTTGAAGCTCGTTAAGAAGGGATTCAGAGGGGCTTGTAATCGTCTGGAAAATATGAGAACGCTGCAAATTCAACAACTCTTCGTCATTGTCATGGAGAAGCAGAAAAATGTACTAAAAACAGTTTGCATACAGGATTAATGATGACTCACATATTTGTCAACAAGTTTCTGAAGTTCAAATTGAACTTTGCCCATCATCAGCAAAACTTTCCCTGGAAAATAGACCAGAACATGCTACTTAAATGCATACTTAATTAGCACTCCTTTTATCCACTTAAGTGGGGAAGAATGACTAAATTAGCTCTAGATAATATCCTCAATAAACTAATACAATGGTAAAATCTGTTAACTTCTTAAAATACTTTCTTCAGTTAAATAATTGGAAATAATAACCGTGTTTTACTTACCACTTTCTTCATCATCATTCAATGCTGTTTTCTCAAGAAGACACGAACCCATCTCCTTTAAAGACTCTGAGAATTCTGAAATGAATGGATTTGACATGAGATATTTCAGAAGAAGCAATAAGAAGAGATCAACAAGCCTAAACCTCAAATATTGACTGAGCATACACTAAGTTAAAGGGTCAACAAGTCATTTTGTCATGAATAACAGTTTGCCTGACTTCAATTTTTCAAGCAATCCCCAACCATCTAGCAACATTTAGAACTAACGTTAGAAGAAATAGCAAAACTAGGTTTCAACTTCCCCATTGGATTAATGGTTTTGTACAGCAAAACTAGCTTTTCGGTTATGAAAACTAACTATGAACAAGGAAATACAGATGCTCAATTTAATCATCAGATGCTGCTGCTTCATGTAAACGTGTAGGTGTATTAATGCCATTGTTAAAACACGACAGATTGTTAAATGAGGTCAGAGAACATAATGACAATATATTTGCTACATATATTGGTCATAGCCGCAACAGAATAAGCATCAATAAGAGGAGAATACAATCATAATCCATGTAGAGTCTAAGCTAATACAGTACCATATGCACTGTTCGCCGTTGCAGCTGCAGCAGAAAGTAGGCTATCATAGCAATCCCTCATGTCTTGCATGTCCTGCGATTTGTTAAAATATAGTATAGAACAAAAAACCAAATTCATATGGTAAAATATTAAGTTAGATAGTGCCAACTTGAGAAGGTGGCAATCATGTGATGAGTTAATAATATGCACTAGTAGACCTCCAAATCAATAAAATGATTAATTTACCAAAGATTAACTAGAATGTTTCTAACAGTAGTCAGTAGGTAGAAAGTCATGTGCACTCGCACCAGACACCTGATATGGAAGCCACAGGCCTTGCCATCTTCGTAACTTCTCTTTCGTGACAAATCATGAATCAACAATAAGAGTGGCCCGCATCATGGAAAGCATTCCCTCAACATGAGTGAACTAAACCCAACTGACAATAAGCATTCTCCTCCTCCTCTCCTCCCCTGTGGTAGCTCGAGGTAACCCTTATATTTGTGGCAACCACCAACTTGAGAGAAGGAAGATGTAGGGCTCAGATGGCTACTAGAGCCCTTTGCAATGTAATTGATTCAACCGAGGAAGGTTTCTATTGTTTGACTCGCTAGAGTAGGGAAGTAGGGTAAGACGCTATAATTAAACCCCACGGATCAACCAAGTAATAGTTTCCAACATAAGGTTAGCCCAAGCTAGAAGGCAACCCCTCCTGTGAATAAAAGGGAATGTTCCTACTTATGCATGGACATAGGATGATTCTATATCCAGCTCTTTAGCTCATCTTCCCTTGTCTGCCTTCTATTTATCTTCATTCTTCCGACCATTCAACTTGTCATGTAATCAGAGAGGGGAAACTTTTACCAAACATAACATCAATTGAATGAAAATTGAAACAAATATCATTGTTCCCAAAGTGATTCCCAGATGGAAAATTCGTAAGTTTTTATTCGAAACAAAAAGGAATGTCCCTTTGCCTTTCCCTCAAAGTAAGCCTACAATTTCTAAAACTCTGTCGTTCATGCTAATTTACTAAAGTCACTTCCTACTCTAATTCTAATAAACACATGGAACCTTGTAAAAAAGTGAAATTGGCCCATACACCAAATGATGCACAAATCCAAGCTATTAACCATTTTTATACCTCCACTTAAAAATCCATCCTCTCTACTTTGTAAGTAACAAATAAGGACAAATTTACGATAACAACAATGCAGCAAATTTTGATGCAAAATGTGATTTATAGGGTATATTTGGTTGCAGCTTTTAGAAAAAAAAAACTTTTTCCAAACTAAGAGAAAACTAGATGCATCCAACTCAACGCTTCTAACTTTTTGAGGTCAAATCCAAAAAAAAAAAAAACCAACTCAGTTTAAGCAAAAAATCAGAAACAATCGAGCTTAAAACTCTAGGAAAACAAGCCCATAGTTCAAGTAATCATAGTTCCAAAGTTACTTCCTATTGCTATCCTGGCAATCATATGAACCCATAACTAGATAATTAAATTGAACTATACTTCGGGTCAGGCACAAATCCAACCCGTAACCTTTTCTTTACACCCCACTCATTAAAATAAAATCTTTTCTGGATTTTCTATAGCACATGAGCCACAAATTCTCAATAATAACTTCATAAAGTCACTCACACCAGCGCTCCTAAATGATCACGTAACCCAAATTTTAGAGATTAAATAGACATTGCTCACACCAGTATATCTATTACTATTCAAACCCCTCATGAATTGTGGGTTTGGTACAGTGACCCCTTGAACTAAAGGAGCACTGTTCATCTCCAATATTATTTTTAGGTTTAGTGTTTTTGGTATGTTGTATGTGTATAACCTATTTCCAGCCAATAGTTTAAAATTTGAACTATATGATTTAAATTTTAGGGTATAAGAATAAATATACTGGTAACAATGCCCTTACTCCTATAGTTCAGGGGAATCACTACAGTAAGTCAACTAAGTTTTAGTAGATTGAATAGAATTACCAAAATGTAACCTTTCAAATTCAAGATAAGGGCTTATATAGTAGCTGTCAGTGCCCTAACAAAGTCCGATTAGTTGTCGAGCTAATTTTAATCTCTACTACTCAAACTCTAAATTAGAGAAAGAGATGGAGAACACCACAACCAGATCCCCTAAATTTAAAAAT